>CAJPIZ010001023.1:0-19021 GCA_905368565.1 Medioppia subpectinata | reverse complement strand
TTATATCAATTGCTAAGCAAATATTGACACCACTTTTGACAACTGGTGTCTGAACAACGATTTCATAACACCATTTGATGATTAAATGATTGGGTCTTTTGTTATCTCGGGAGTGATGTTTGAGAAGTGATAGTCAGCCACAGAGAGGGAGAGAGAAAGACATGTGATATACAGTTATTATATTGTAAATGGACTTAATTTATATGACATTTATGTTTATAGCAAATACTAGTACTTATGATACGCGGCTAATAAAGGCCTGAATTATGTCGTCTCTTGTCGTACCGATTGATAAGAGGGAAAAAGTTTTACATTTACAGTAAAAGGAGACACATTTTTTCTTTCACTATCTCTGACTACATATTGTGTTTGCATTTTACTCTTGGTTTTTGATTAATACCAAAAACACGCAAATGGTTTGCGGAATTCAAATCAATAAACAACTCTTTCCATTGAAGCTGATCCTATTCTTCTGGTTCGGAGGTATGTCTTGTTTGTGGCGATCCGTCCGACAATTGCATCGACTAATAGTGTGCGGAATATATCAATATATTTAAGTGAAAACCGTATATAACTAGCACTTCATGGGAAGCGCCAATACCCCCAAACAACCGCATTATTTGCAATGTGCCGGTACTCGGGTTTTTTGGCGCACCGGGAGGCCAGTTATGTCCAGTTTTCACTAACTATTAAACTTATATACCATCTCTAGCGGCGGCATGTCTTCTCCCATATATGACGATACATATGAGACAATTGGGTATTACTGTGGAGGAGACGGCTATTGTCTATACAGTGCTTCCCATCACACAAGTAATCGGTCCACCGATTGCCGGCTTTATAGCCGATAAATTGGGAAATTACAAGATTGTGCTAATCGTTAACCTCATTATCACAATCATTACTTCGGTGGGCATAATGTTTGTGCCCTCGAGTGGCGATCCCGACGCTCCTCAAAGGTTTGTATGACTTTTTCATTTATAAAATTTTTAATTATTTTTTTGTGATTTTTTTCATTTACTTTTGTATGTGTTGTAAAGTAATTGCCTTTTTGTTTATATGAAAGGATTGAATTGAAAACACTTTTTAGGAAGAGTTGGTATTTGTGTTAAGACTTTTGTTGCGATACAACAATAAACTTCTTGAAGTGCTTTATTTGATCCATTCTTACAATACATGTCCTAATATTTTAATTTTTTCCATTAGTATTCTTAATGGAAAATTGTTTTGATAAGTGAAACAAATTTTTGTTTTGCTTATATAACATATATTGTTATTAATAGTTATTTTTAAAAAGTTGTTTATATTTTTTCATATATTATTTTATCGGAAATTAAAATTTTTTGTTGTATTTTAAATTTCTAGAGCTTAGCCTAAAAAGCATCAAATAATTAGCTTTCAATCCATTGATTGATCGGTTAATAACTAGTGATGAAAAGCAAACAGAAAATATTGTATATTATTATTATTATTATCGTTGAATTCCTTATATAATTCATGAATTTCATTACACAATTGATTTGTGGGTTTGAAAATCTAGTGAACAGAAAACAATTTTTATACAAATATTATATATTCAATAATATTTCTCTCATTCAGACAACTATCATATGATTTAAGAAATTTTATTCACAAAACAAACGTTACGAATGGAAACATTGAATTATCATTTTCCAACAAAAACCCATTTATAGAAATAAAAATAGCAATTTATTTAACCAAATATTTCATATCTAATACCATATAATTTTCAAACAATTATTATTAAATTCGGAGTTCATTTGCGAATACAATATATATTTTTGTATATTATTTTAAACAACAAATTTACATAATATCTATTTTTTATCCAAACAAAACTTACAAAAACACACCATTTGACTGATTGGATATAAATTATGGTTAGAAATGATAAAAAGTATAAGCAATTTATCACTTATTAAACATATTTTTGCATTAATTTATTAGTCTTATGAGTGGTTTTAAAATAAATAATATAACTAATGAAATGACAAATGGATTTAATGTTTTTTATATTCCTTCAAAGATATGCCACAAACTTTATTTTAATGATAACTGTGTGAAAAAGCATTTGAGATATTACTTCATGATAGGTATACATTGTATATGATATACAGTATATGAAGCACTTCCACCACTCCAAGAGGCTAATGACTTGACATTAAGTTACGATTTATAACAATAGGAATTATTGTAATGATTTTCGGGACAAAAATGTTTTACTGTTAGCAAAAAAAATATAATTTTCCTAAAAGTTTGCATTGATTTCTGGTCTATCGGTTTGACTTCTGGTCTATTGATTGGGAGTTTTTCATAGGAAAACACTTGTCGGAAGTCATGTATTCATGTATTTCTCTTACCATAACTTATAAATTATGATTGAAATAATACACGTATAAAAACTGCCGTTTGATTCCCACTTATATTTGACAATATATTTATATTTTATTAAATGTAATACACATTTCTCATACATAATAAGGCTTTTAAGACTTTTCTCTCACTCACTCAGACATTAGACAGAGATATTGTTCATAATATGTGTATAAAAGGCGACTAATTATTATGTAATTTGATGTTTCGGATAAATGGATGTAAATATTTATATCTAATATAAACGTATTAATAAGATATAAAAAAGTTAAATACGTTTTTGAGTGACAATAATTCATTCAATTCATACCCTATCGGATGATAACTAATTTTCCCTTACATTTGAAAAACTTACTTTTTGTATGCAATTAAATACTGTGTTTTATCATTTAAATTAAGACAACTCTGTTTTATCTTAATATTTCATATATAAAGCCCTAAATTTTCATTTCACTTATTAACTAAATTAGCTCTAATTGGAGGCCATAGACCTCAACACACAGCACATCCACAGACCCTTTATTAGGCCCTAATTGTCAGCCAATGAGACCAAAAACAACAATAATTTTAACTGCGGTTTAAATCGGTTTCCCAGCAGTCAATGGGAAATCACATCGTAATCATTGAACAAAATCTCTTCACTATTTTTACGTTTAATATTATTATTTCTTTGGTTACACAACAATAATAATATAGAAATACATAGAAAACTATATAAGATATACTGTATTTAGTTTAGTTTAAATTCATACACAACACTACTTTACTAGAATATAAATATCATATAATAAGTGTATTCAAGTGTTTATTATGTATTGTATACATGTATATGAAAAGTGTTTAACTTTGCCAACGCATCCCAACCTCAATCTAGATGTGATTATGTTATGTAATATACGGTGTATTTCTCTATGTATATTAAAACAAGACTTAATAGTAGAGTACATATAGTTATATAAGTGCTTCATCTTAGGAGGGGTTGAAAAGCGCTGAAAAGTTTGACATCCATTACATGCTGAGGGAGAGAGAGAGAGAGAGAGAGAGAGAGGGAGAGAGAGAGAGAGATTACTATGAAATAGTTTTTTAGTGTTTAACACAGAAAGAGATCATTAATTTGGGCATAAGTTACAAATGAAAGGATGAGAGGATCGGGCGCTCTGTTATGGTTTGACAGCTAAATAGCCATTTATAATATTGTGCGCCAAACAAAACCAGTCTATGATATCATCGGATAAATTGTTTCCATAAAACAAATTGTTGTATTTCTTGCAAATAATTACCATAAGTTTACGAACAGATATTATATGGAAAACCAATTTCGTGGTAAATCACATACGATATCCTGTAGTTTGTCTTAGGAGTCATTGTCTGAGTCTCTCTCTCTCTCTCTCTCTCTCTCTCTCTCTCTCTTCTTTCTCAAATCGTTATAAAATCAATCCCTAATAAAACAGAAAGTTTTTTTGTTGCAAACAAATTATTGGTTTGAATGAAACTTCTTATTAGAATCAATAAAAATCGTGAATTGATTGTAGGTTTTGAGGACTATTTGTGAGCGGATTCTCTAAAAACCCAAAACTTATAATCAAATATATGGTTAACTTATATCTCCATTAAATACAAATGTATATATTTTATAATCAAATACTAGTTTTTATTTTATTATATTTTTTTGTTGTTCAAAATGTGATATAAAAAAGTATATTATATTTATTTATTTATTATCCAATCGATTCATTGATAGCCAACATGTGTTACAAAATAAATCATAAGGCAATCAATCGGTTAAAGTTCTAGATTTTTTATGTGTTATCAAAATAATAAAACTCGTTATTATTTCTAAAATAACTTAATGTTTAAAGTAAATTGTTTTTCGCGTTTAATAGTAATAGTAATAATAAAATGATTATTTTATTCTCTCGATTAAATTGATTCACAAAATTGAAAATTCATATGAATTTATGCGAGAAATTTAAGCTCAGAATTACTGATTAAACCATTAATGCATTGAAACAATAAATAAATTTAATTTACAAATCGTGTCTTAAGAATTGGATTCTTTGTAAATACACTCCTATACTGTATTTCGTGATCAAGAAATTAATACTGATTTTATTATTATGATTATTATAAGCGTTATTAGTGTTATTAATATGTATTATAATTTACAAATAAATTGAATCAAATTTGCTATTTATAAGTTATGTGTTTTATAATTCTCTATTCAAAAAATATTCATGATTTCTATACTAAATATCTATAAATAAAGCCTTTTTCACTTTCATAAGACAGGTATACCTTATATTCCGCTATATTTCTAACCATTTCTAATCTCTAAATCGTTTTGTAATACAAATTATATTTTATAATCAGTTATAATGTTATGTAATCATGAGGTTTAGGAAACCAACAAAAACACAATAGGAATTATAAGGAGTGTTTGGCATATGTTTGAAGTTAATTGTCTTTGTTATTGTTGTTTGAAATTTGATTAAACACAGCAAACAATTGACAAAATACTCTATCATTTGAGAAAAATAAATATCCCATTAAATCAAATACTAAACGAAAACTATCGGTAACATAAGTGAGATTGCGATTAATAAAGCAAATATAATTATCTCAAAAGCATTTAATAACTAATCAATTAATTAATCAAACCATCGCTACATTTGTTAATTAATTAAATTTTTAGTTTTATTTGTCAAAAATCCCAATCAATAATCACTGACACTATAAGGGGTGATAAGAAGGGGTGACAAAACTTATGGCAATGAAAAATATGATTTACAACAAAATCAATTAACTAAACCCTTAACTAAATGCTCAGCAAAAAACAACACTTAATAAACAAAAAAATTAAAACAAAACAAATTTAATTAAAAGCAATTAATTCCGGCAAAAACACAACAGAAAAACAACATAATAAAACAAAACAACAAAACCAATTGAACCATGTTTAATTAACCCGACAGCAAAACACACAGCCCTTTGGAGGCGGCTAAAGACCAGGAGCTGTCGGCCCCACACCAGACATACGCCTCCCATGCGTTCACATTTTGGCTATACTTCTCCATACGTATAGTGTTTCAGATAACCGTGGGCATATGTTTCACCTTGCTGGACGCCACCACCTTGGTACTTTGCGAACGCCACAAGTCGTCGTTCGGTAAGGAGAGATTTTGGGCCATTTTCGCCACCGGACTCTTCTCTCCCATCTGTGGTCTACTCATTGACCACTTGAGTGCCGGCAAAGACGAGTTCTCCACCAATTACTCGCCATCGTTTCACTTCTTCAATGTACTCGTGTTGTTGACTTCGGTCACACTAATGGTAATGTCCGTAGAGGTCGCCCCACCGCCCGATAATCTTATGAAAAACATACGACCGCTGCTCCGGTCGGCCAACACTTGGGTCCTGTTTATCGTGATCTTCATTTTGGGCACTCTCTGGGGGTTTGTCGAGTCGTTTCTCTTCTGGTATCTCTTGGATCTGAATTCACCGAAATATCTGTTGGGACTGACGCTCACCACCGGCGCTGTCATTGGCCTACCCTTTCTGCTCTCGTCCGAGTGGTTTGTGGCCAAAATGGGCAATGTCAATCTCATGATATTGGCCCTGGTGTTTTATTTCATTAGATTTGGTGGCTATTCACTCATTGAGAACCCCTTTTGGTGCATTCCCTTTGAGGTAATTCAACCGTTTTGTTCACATTTATTTGACACAACATTTTTGTTGTTTGTTTTGTGTTTGAGATGAGAGTTTTGATTAGCCATTAGATTATAGATTGTTATCTAAATTATTATCTTTGCATAAAATAAATATTAATTTAAATTTGTTTTTATAATTCTCTTTCTCTCTATATATGAATAATTACAAGCGATTTGTTTAGGTATAAGAAATCCCGTTTTCCTTCTCTCTCTCTCTTTCTCTCTCTCTCTCATTGTGTCCTTTCCTGCAAACTGAATGACTGAATGCATGACAGAATACTGACATACAGTATATATAATGTATCTCTCTCTCTCTCTCTCTCTCTCTCTCTCTCTCTCGAAGTCATTAAACCAGAAAACTATTCGACACTTTAAGCGAAATAAATCAAATATTTATAACTATATAATTAAAAAATAGTTTTTTACGCGAAAAAATTCTTTGTCAAAATCAAATTGAAAAAAATGATTTGTTGTGTAAATAATACTGAAATAATATTATGGTATTTAAGTCTTAAATGATTGAATGAACAGAAAAACGGGAATATATTTTGTGTGTGAGTTTTTAGTCCCGTTTTTTGGGTAAAAAATCAATTTCCTAAACAAAACTATACCTTAAAAAATTATAATGAATTAAACGCTTTGAATATAAACAAAATTAATTGACTTACAATTTTAGGCATAAATTTATAATTTATATAAAAAACATGACTTTGATTAATGTTTTTAAAATTTTATTCCTAAAGAAATGCTCACATTTTTAGCCATAGTTTTTACTTTTTGCTAATCAGGTATTCAACACATAATTATTTTATATAAAAAACGATATGATTTTTAATTAATTAGTTTTACTAGAAAAAAATATTTGATCAAAAATTAATGGTTTATAAATTTTATAATTTAAATATTTTGCCAGAGAGAGAGAGAGAGAGAATTGTATTCATGTGATGAGAGTTTTGGCCAAAAATTTCACACAAAATATNAGTCGGGTTAGTACACCCGTAGAGAGAGAGAGAGAGAGAGAGAGAGAGAGCAACGGTGAAGAAAAGGCCATAAAAATAATGGCTTAAATTCATTGACCTTTTCTTAACCGTCAAAACCTCTTAATCTGAGAGTAAAAAGAGATAATTATATAACATATACGCGAAGAACAAAAGAGTGATCCCTCTTCTCAAACACACAAACATCTTCTCCCATCAGTGCCTCCACTCGTGAGTCAATAAAAAAAATGCTTATTAGATATCAAAACCTCTCTCTCACTCTTCAATCAAAACTATATCCCAAAACACATCGTAAACAACACATAAACATATGGTTTTGGCATAAAATGTTTGATCAAAAAGTTTGATCGAATGGATCGGAAAAATGAAAACTTTTTGATGCAAACGATATTTTGTGTGAAATTTTTGGCCAAAACTCTCATCACATGAATACAATTTTCTCTCTCATCCCATCACTTGATTTGTTGTATTGATATAATTACAGGCTATGGAGGCTTTCACTTATCATCTCATGTGGTGCGCGGCCGCAACCTATGCTCAGAAGTTGGATCCGGAAGGTTAGCACAAGTAGTTTCGTTGTATTGGCACTGATTTTGATCACATTTTCAATTGCCATTTCATTATCAACTTTTTTTGGGTCCTCAAGAATATGGATATTAAATATAACAGAGTTTTTATTTATTTATTGAAGGAATTAATTCATTTGAACTCAAAAATAATATCAAAATATTATTTTTAATACTTTTTTCTCCGTCGGCTTGCGTTTAGAGTTAATGTTATTTTTAATATACTTTTAAAAGAGGGAGAGAGAGGGAGAGATTAATTAGCAAAATCTGATTATAGTAATAGATTTTAATGAAAAAAAGTTGGCAAAGAGTTTGTACTAAAAATATTTTCCAAATGTTTGACATTTTTTCACTAAAAAATGTGGACATAATCTTATTTATTGAGGATTACTCTCCAAAAGTCTAATTTATGGCATTCTATACGATATTTATATATATTTTTCCACTAAAAAACAATTTTTCGGTCGTTTTATGCTATTATAGGAAATATCGTAGAAATAACTAAATACTGTAGTATTAAAAGGAAATAAATTAATAATAACTAAATAATGATATAAATGTCATAAATATTACATTAAATTCTATTGAATATAATATTATTGATAATCAAAATGATAGGCAATCAATCCATTCATTTGAGAGCTTTTAATAAATAATAAATATTAAAATATTTATGAAACGATAATAAAAATCCCAAATAATACTCGCATTCCTTCTGCGGTCACAAAATGCCAATCGCTTTAAGACAATAACTTTTTGACCATTTATTTCCCGTGTGAGTGATATCTTAATAAATACATTATATATACAGATATTTACACCAAACAAACTATTTAGCAATTTTTGTTTGCAAACCAACTATTAATTTATTTAATTTAAATTCTGGTTTCACTCCAATTAATTTCAGCGCAAAATTATTTCGTAATTATACCAACAATTAGTTAAACGAATTAAACTACAAATTAAATTACATATTATTTTAACAGATAGTGAATATGAGAGGAGAGAGAGAGAGAGAGAGAGAGAGAGAGAGAGAGTAAACCATATGTTTATGTGTTGTTTACGATGTGTTTTGGGATATAGTTTTGATTGAAGAGAGAGAGAGAGAGAGAGAGATTTCTTAAGATATTTCTTTAGCTTAAAGTCAAATAAATGTTTATCTCTGTTACGAAAAAATACTGTTATATTAATAATTGTTTTGAGAAAAAAATATTAATATAGGAATAAATACATAATAAATGCAAAATTTAATGCCGTTTTTATGGCGAACTCTATTAACTATATCATTATTATTATATACAGGACTGACGGCTACAATGGTTGGAGTGGTGGGAGGACTACATTACGGAGGTATTTGTGTTATGCTTTTTCTCTATCTCTCTCCCAAACCAACACTTTATAAAATATATAAAACATAAATTTTAATGAATTTTAAAGTAATTTGAAAACCATTTATTTTAACACAAATAATAAACAACAAAACAACACACAAGTGGGTCGGGCGGCCGGAAGTATGATTGGGGGCAGTCTTATGGCCATATTTAACGCCAGAATCGCGTTTAGGATCATGGGATACGTGGCCGGTGTCGTAGCCGTTGTCTATTCACTCATTTATTATCTATATTTGCGTAAAGAAGAGAAGAGAGTATTGAATAAGAAGGTTGTAATCAAAACGGATTCCGAGAATGGAGTTGTGATGAAAGAGGGGGCGGACAGAGAGATGGAGAAGAGGGAGACTGTGATGGGATCGGCCGGTGAGCCGAGGGTTGAGGTGATAGGAGACGATGGAGAGGTGTTGTCAACAGTTACCGATCCGTTGACAGCTGTCGATGGCGTCAAAGAGGACGACAACGACGTGTATCTCAAGCCCAAAGAGAGGTGCGATAGCGATGTGTCGAGCGTTTCGGTGATTTCCGCCACACTTTCCCTCTCACATCCCATTTGATATACGATTTGCTAATTATATTACATATTATGTTATTTTGTTTGGTGTGAAAAACACAGAATCGCACCTAATTTGACGATAGGCTGCGAAAAGAGTGCTTTTTATATCTCTTTTTGCGTGCAATCGACAGGTTTTTGTATGCATTTTATCCGATGGTCTTTACATATCGGAAACAAAGAGTTTTCTTAGAAAATAAGGAGATTTTCGTTAATAGTCTGCGAAAAGTCATGAAATCATAAGTCATTACAACTAAATACACATTAAAATCCATTTGACAGACATTTATAACTTGCATAAACTTTTTTTACAGGGATTTATATATAAATTTTATAGAATTTTTATATTATATAATATAATATACGTAATATACAAAATGTATAGTTATTTAAAATATTTTCATATTATCTGATTGTATTTTAATCGCAAAATATTTTTTATGTAATTTAAAAAAAAATTATTACAACAAAAACAGAGCATATTATTAAAAATTTGTTACATAATATATTACATACAGAGCGAGAGTTTAGTGAATTTGTATGCTTTAAAACGATTAATTGTAATGATTAATGAATTTAATGATATAAATATAATAATTTAAAACTAATCCAATTGTACGGACAATCAATTCAATAGATTAGGAATTAAAATATTTTGTTTAGCCATTAAATGGATGTGCGTTTAGGACCCGATCGTACAGCAAAATGTCCTTAAGTGATATTTGCTTTAATTTGAGTCTCTCTCTCTCTCTCTCTCTCTCTCTCTCTCTTTCTCTGATTTCATAATTTGTTTTGCATTTTTCAAAATCATAATTAAAAGTTCAATAATTATTTTTATTTATTTTTCGTTTGGGCCGTAAAAAACTTGTCTCAAATGAGTCCTCTCTCTCTCTCTCTCGCTGACTGTCTCTCTCGGCTGAAGAGATATAGCAGTGCCCGGACTGTAAGGAAATGCCTGGAAACGAGTTAATAGAGGATCTGTTAAATAAGTTTTATGAAACTCTAAACGTTATATAAGGAGAAAACAAATTTGCAGAGAGAAGAGATAGAGAGGACTCATTTGAGACAAGTTTTTTACGGCCCAAACGGAAAAATAAATAAAAATAATTATTGAACTTTTAATTATGATTTTGGCTCTTAAACGGTGTCTATGTTTTATTTGGTGCCAGAAGTGGAGGAACAGGTAGTGTTTGAACACAAACTTGTGAAACAAAATACATTTAAACATAACATCTATAATACACCGTAGAGTTTGGGTATTGAGAGAGTTTAGGGGATAATTAAAGTGTGATTACAATCTATTGGCCGTTCAGATGGCAAACACAGAGAGAAAATTCAGATCACAAACACATACTCTTGTATATCGTTTGGCGATTAGCTTTTGATTTGATTTTTTTGGTTTTTCAATAATCAGGCGATATTTGTTACATGTATGTAAACATTCATTAATTATTGATCCCAGAAAGCGTATGAATGAACGATATATTGCATTCAATGTTTCATGAATTAAAAATTAATTCATAACTAATCTTATGATAATCTAATAGTGAATGCCATTCAATAACTTATGGGTTATATAATATTTAATAATGGCATTCAAGCTAATAGTTATTATTACAGTAATTACTAGATATGCGTTTGTAATCAAATAATAAGATCTCAATAACACACAGAAAGCATATGAATGTGTTTCACAGCTAATGAAAAACAACTATAAGTTATTTATTATATAACTTATAAAAAAATGCAAAACAAATTATGAAATCAGAGAAAGAGAAACAAAAATTTCAGAATAAATTAATTACTAAAACAAAACACTAAATACTTGAACGCAAAACTCGCAGTTCATGCGGACCTTATGTTTCAGGAAAAGTGGATTAACTAAATCATAAATCTTTATCGTTATTATTCAGTACACTATACAACACATATCAATGATATCATACACTGTAATATACAGTGCATAGTGTATACTGTATTCTATATATTGTGAATAAGATATATAATGTAAAAAATAAGATATTTGCTCTCAATTGGAAATACCAGTTCCAACTGACAACTGACCCGTTCCTCCATAATATATCTGTATATACATTATATACATGTTATATGTATTTCTCTCTCAATAATAATAAATTGCTTTTTATATTTCTCTTAACACACAAATAAAATGATAATTTTTCAAACACATTGAGCTCAACAGCAAATATCAAACCATACTTATGGCAAATAACGCATAACATTGAGCTTTTGGTGTTCGTGTCATTGGATATCAATGTATATCTCGAAAAGAGATTTTTTATTTTATTTATTTCTTCACTCAAATACTTTAAAAGTCAGGAATATTTTTGCTTTAATACATGTAATCTGTATTACAGTATTATTTTGCTCAACAGTTGCGAGAGTTCAACAGAATTATCATTATATTGTCATTCATTTCAAACAAGAAAAATACAATAAATATCTGTTTTGCTAACCTTTCCATAGAGTTAGTGGACATTCGTTGAGCCGAAAGATAACATGAAATGCGAATAAATAATAAGTTATTCTTGCGATTGAAATGTAAATATGATTTGTGCGGAACATTACCAGTGGTTTGTGTTTTGTTAGGCCTTTTGTCTGAGACTTTGAGCATTTAAAGCGCCACAAAGTCATGATTATTATCTCGCTTTTGGTGAGAGACAGAATAGGAGAGAGTTTTTGAGAGAGAGAGAGAGAGAGAGAGAGAGAGAGGGAGGGAGGGAGCAATGTTTTTGTGAGAGACTGGGAAATCGCATCTCTATTTATGCAAATGGTTTCAAATGAATGCAATCATAGACTTTAATGGTATCCAAAAGTCCAAAATGTATTATACATTATGCTCTGTCGTGAAAATGCCATTTCAGACATCAGACTCTGATATAAACAAATGAATCGACAAAATACTTGTCTTAATGTTTAGTCAATTAGACCGACAGTTAAGACAAAACCTAAACTAACTTTTCAGAAACAAAACGAGAAAAAAAATAAATTACTTTTTGTTATTTGTCTGACTTTTGCATGTATGACATGAATGGCATAACAAAACGCAATACCATTGAATACATTGAATTTTGTCAGTAATTTAATGGTTAATAATGCGCTGATGAGAGAGAAAGAGAGACGATTCATGCGTGGGATTGCAAACCATTTGCTAAATTGAATTAATAATTAACGTCTGAAAAGTTACATTAATTAAGTATTTATTAGACTAATTCAAAAAACACGAGATCAAGTGAGTTGTTAAAGCACTGGTAGCCATAGGTGTGGTGATGTTTGGCGTCAACGCCAACCCATACCATATGTCACTTGACTTTTTATTCAGTGGTTAACCAAAAAAATATATAAATTACTAAAAATATAGCTAATAATATCGTAAGTGTCTATCACTTGGTTACCATTATATACCGGTTTCCCGCATATATCGCACACAGGCTTATGATAATGATATGAATTCATATTTTATGCATGTATTTCAATGGCAACACAATTGGTATCCCAATAATATTGCCACTCAATTGATGTTATATCGAGTTGTGATCTCATATAGTAATGCCAGTGATGTGTATCAAACAAAAAAGCTCATGGTTGTGTGCTTACGTTATACCTACCTGAGCACCGGTATATTCCCCCATCAAATGCCTGGCTTACGGTTACATTTGAATATTTGAATCATACTGTCATCACAACTGTCTGTCTATTGAATATAATAAATAATAATTTGATATTTTATTATGATTTTGTTTTTCGGTGCAAAACAAGCGATTGTATTAATGAGTAAAACAAATATTAATTCCTGTTTTATAAAATGATATAAACTTTTGTGTGTTTTGAATAATATTATAAAAATTTCTCAATATTTTTATCTCAACAACAATTATGAAATAATTTTTATCATTTTTATCGTAATCTACGATAACTTTAATGCATTTGATTGAGGAAAGTAAGAAGAAATGTAACAATAATTACTTTATTATATATCATAGTTATAGTGAACTGCAAGTGGAGAGAGAGAGTGGAGGGGAACGTGAGCTTCAGTCCACTATTAAAGTGCCTGTTATTTGCGATATTATACCACATATTATATATTTTAAGATTACTCCATAGTTTTTCTTATAGTATTATTATAAGTATTTTTGTTATTTCCAACTCTGCTGTGCATCTCATCCCTCGTTTAGAGTACACTATAATATTTATTAGACGTGATGTACACCTGAATATACATCACATCTACAACACAAGTGTGTGTATAATATTGAGTGCAAATGTAATGGACATTTAAAACCTGAAGTTTTAATACTCTTCTCCACAGTATCTTTTCTGCTCAAGAAACAAGTTTTTGAGCTCAAGATTTAGTTCACTCCAGGAGAGAGAGAGAGAGAGAGAGAGAGAGAGAGAGAGNAGAAACAAGTTTTTGAGCTCAAGATTTAGTTCACTCCAGGAGAGAGAGAGAGAGAGAGAGACTGGGGAACTGATAGATGAGTGGAGGGAATGGTGTTCAGTAAATGTAATAAATTTTCTCTCCTAAACAGAGACCCCTCTCCACCAAAACTCACAGCCCCTCAAGACTCGAAGCCAAAACTTAAGCCCCAGAACTGATTTTCCAACAGCACAGGTAAAGAGTGTATTACAGTATACCTTCAATACTGTATAATAATGTTTGTGTGTCTGCAAAGGTAGGAGAGAAAGAGAGGGGAACAACAGGTTTGTGCACTCCGTAAGTCTCTCTCTGAGCTCAGAAAACTTGTTTTTAATGTATTCCCTTCGCGTGCGTGCACTGTATAGCCAGAGCCAGAGAAGTTGTGTATAGTGTACAGAGAGAGCTGAGGCCATAGGACGGGCACAATCACCTGCACCTATCAGTTTGCAGGACTTGAAGGACGCGCACAGAGAGTAAACCTAAAGAAGAAGAAGAGAGAGAGAGAGAAGAAGGAGAGGGACTCTCTATTGCACAGCACCGGAGCTCTTGTTTGGCAGTTTTCTTGTGAGTTTGTGCTGAGACGCCAGTGTCTTGTATTTCCAATAGATTTACTGCCAGTGTTTTGAGCGCTCAAAAAAAGTTCACTGGACTTCGTATACATAGAGAGAGAATATACTGTACTCTTAAAGCCATTTTACGCCACAAACCTCTGCCCCACAACTGGTCTGTGGATGTGATGTCTGTATGTATTCATGACTTCACTTCTCTAGCGATTTGTAAACCAAAGTGTGTTTTGTTTTGTAATCTAATTATAAATACAAACTATTATTTGTTTATTTAAACAATAAGTTAAAAGTAGAGACAACTACTCTTTATATACCATGTGTGACATAATTGTTATGTAATATAATAATAACAACCAAACGGTGTTTAAAAAACTTTTTACACAAAACCAAATGTGGACTAAATATTGAGTGAGAAGTGTATGTGCTTTGAAAGACACCAGAAAAACATTTGGATACACAGTTCCCCACCTAAACCTGTTGAGTGTGTGTATACTATATCGCACACAGAATATAACATGTATGTACTTTTTTGAAATGATATTGATCAAGTAGAAAAAAGTATTCAATAGAAAACTTTGCCTATATATCAATTTGGGCGCAAAAATCATAGTGGTGGTGATTTTTGCCCAAGATTACTTATTCAAACCTAAAGCTTAAAAAAGCACCATCACGACTCTTTCCAACCATGAATCATAACCCAAACCAAACCATCCCTATGCGACTCAATCACTTCCATCACCAATACCTTCAGCAGCAACACCAACAGCAACAGCAACAGCACCAACACTATCAACAGCAACACAATCGGCACCCAAACGGTTGTCTGAGTTCGGGGTCGGATGTGCCGGACTCGCCCTCAGCCGCGTCAACCGTTTCGTACTTCAGCGATATCGGCGCCAGCGATGTGTCCGACAGTCGATACATATCGCGAAAGGCTGTGGAGAGTATACTCAACCTTCAGCGCCACTCCCATCTGAAGGGCTCGTCGTCGTCGACGGTCGGCAGTCGGAACAGCTCCAGTAGTCTCGAGTCGTTTGACATCCGTAACGGCGCTCTCGTCTTCAATAAGCCGTTGAACGGCGAGACGAAGAGGCCGTTCGTATGCACTCTTCAACGACACGACTCGGGAAACTCAAGTCCCGGGTTTGGCGACGGAAAGGGCCACTCATCGGGAGGTGAGGGCCAGTACTTTACGTTCGCCACCACTAATGGGACGCCACCGAGACGTCCGGCGGCGATGACCGCCACCACTGCCGGCAATCGCGGACACCCGCCGAGTCCCAGACTTAGCTCCGATCAGGGATACGACTCTTTCTCCCTGTCCTCCACCGACAGCTACCCATCAGTTAACAGTTCGAGCTCTTCGTCCGGCAAACTGGTCGTCAATAACTGTGCGCCCAATCATCGACTCAAACAGATACCCGAAGACGTTCAGCTCATGGAACTGATCAACACGTCGACAATGTTGGACTGCGACAAACTGTGCTCAACGGCCGACGTATTGCTACTGAAATCCCACGAAAAGGAAAGGGAGGGCGACCTGAGAGCCGCCGCAGCCCTTAGCGATTCCGCGGCCTTTAAGGCCCGGTCGGCAATGGAGGCGCCCTATAGTAATCATCAAACCCTAATCACCGCCAAAATGAAGCACTCGATGTGTGTCATGCGATCGGCGAGTCTTCATAAGCGTCTCAATGAGATGGACGCCGAAGAGCGGCGACGGATCAAAGAGCAGGCGAACGCTCAGATAGTGAACGGCGGTAGTCATAGCCGTCAGGGCTCGCGGGACAGCACCCATAGCGCCAAACATAGCCGTCAGGGCAGCAAAGATAGCAAAGAAATGTTGAAAGATAAGGAACTGGCGATGAATGCCAGACACGCGACACTCGAATACCATAACAGGTCCGCCACGAGAGCGATGAATGATAGCAATAATACACACAATAGTAATATCAATAACCAGTTCTCGTCCACTGCGGGAAAGACACTCGAATTGTACGCAACGCTCCCGAAGAAGGGATCCAAAAAGAGGCTATTATTCCAGCAAAGCCTGCATTCGTTGGGTTCGCTTCGGGTAAAGAGCGACGACTCTAACCTCTATCGGGACGCCAAACCCACAACACCTACAGCCGAGAGTGCAAACAAATCCAGCGCCAAATCCGATAAGAAATTAGTGCCAAACAGTAGTAATAAATGCAAGAATAGTGTCAATAATGGGAACAAATCAATGCAACAAATGGTTAGCGAAAGTCTATTATCATCGAGACATTCGCGTGAATCAGACTTCAGTGACTACTATAGCGAATGGGAAGCGACGCGAAGGACTCAAAAGCAGCCAAAAACCACTGCCAGTGCCTCCCAGTGCTCGTCAGCGCACAAGCCTTCGTCCGGTTCTGCGAGTTGTAAGGAGAATGACAGCGAGTATTACGGAGAGATAGGCTCCACAACGGGCTCTACTCAATCATCCGGCGCTAAGAAACAGCACAAAGTTAGGCGAAAACTTTTGATGGGGGGTCTCATCAAACGGGGCAAAAACCGGAGCCTCCCTGACCTCAGGGACGGCACCGGCAAAGGCTCGTCCATCGAGTGCCGGCCGGACGACGCGTCCGCCCTCTACGATGTGGTCGTCTTACCGGTCAAGAAGTGTGAGCCGAGTAGCAAACGATTGTCCGCACAAAACAATCACATTAGCGATAGACCCAGTCCTCCTCAGCGTACAACGCCCACCGCCAGTGCGCCCACCACTACCACAACGACCGTAACGGCACAGATACACAGCGCCAAAGGTTTCCATCAGTCCCATCGGGCGTTCGCCGCCGAACGTGGTCTCTATCAAAGGCCATCGTTGATGAAAGTGAGTCCACCGCTGATCGCGGAGACCGAACAGATCTACGAAAACACTCAAAGTATTTACCAATCGTTGGCACAGAAACAGCAACTGATAAATAAAACTCAGGCCAAACCGATGCACACCAATCATGTCGTAAATGGCAATCAATTCTTAAGCCCTAGTAATCAATTAGCAGCTCCGGTATCAGCGGCAAGCCGTCCACCCACTCCACCCAGAGCTAAGTCTAACGCAGCCAATACTGTTGTCACTGTTGCTGAAGTGCATACCTATGCCTCGCCATCGCCTCTGACCGTAGATAGCAATCTAAAGGGCGCCGAAAATAACAGCTTCTTAAAGGAGTTGACGTCAAAGAGGGCAGAGATAATGAAATCGCGATTAAATGCTGAGAAATATGGTAACGATGGACAGAAAGAGTTCATCGCCTCCACCGCTACTACCTGTGTCTCATCGGTGGCGCAATCACTGCCACCAAATCCATCGGCAGCTGTTGTGCCAAAATCTGCGCTCAAGAGCTCATTAGCCAAACATAAGGCAACGAATGATAACAATTACGAGACAATCAATTTTAAGCCCACAACTACTCCTCCCAATCATTGCTCTCAGCCATCGATTATTTCTAATAATCAAATGCCAAACAACAGTATTAACAGCAATAGTAATAATAAGTGTGTTTCCTCTCCGCAAATAACTGCACAAAGCGTTGGTTTTGATCAAACGGATGGCCCATCTTCTGCCGCATCCGATGATAACCAGACATCGGTTAGAGATTTGACCTCAAAATTTGAGAAAATAATGACTTCCAAAGACATTATAAATTCAAATGAGTCCAACACCGGTAGTAATGAGTGCCTCGATATTAACGACTGCACAGTGAATAGACAATGGATGGATCAGTCACTGCCTAACGGTGTGCACAGGAGTGTGACATTCATGACAAACGGTGCCAAAGGTACCGATGAGTTGATGAATAATAATAATAATTTATTAACGACTGCACAGTGAATAGACAATGGATGGATCAGTCACTGCCTAACGGTGTGCACAGGAGTGTGACATTCATGACAAACGGTGCCAAAGGTACCGATGAGTTGATGAATAATAATAATAATGCCAACACTGGTAGTAGTAATAACCCAAAGCCAACCCTACCTGCGCTGGAATTAAATAAATTTCCGTACAATCCTTACAATAATTATCCGATTCCGAGCCCAACATCACCTCTCAATAGCCCTGTAGTGAATGGTATGAATCTTACAGCTCCGGGCGTTCGGCCCAATAGACCACCCGATTATCAAACGGCACTTAAAAGGATAGGCATGTTGACAACTAAGCCAGGTATCAATGGGTCAGCGCAGGCACAGCCACAACAATCACAGCCCCAAAGATCTTTCTATATGAATGCGAGCGGAAATATAGTGCAGGCAAACTGTGTGCCCCGGACCGCAGCCCCGTCACCATCGCTACCCCCACCCCCGACACCACAACAGCTACAACAACTGTGTCAGCCTTCGTCGCCCCCTTCGCCCCCATCCCCCGCACCGACACAATTGAATGACTCGAAAA
>CAJPIZ010001022.1:1925-16776 GCA_905368565.1 Medioppia subpectinata | reverse complement strand
AGAGAGAGAGAGAGAGATTCTTGCAATTTTGACAAATTGTTGGATTCTGTGAATCAGTTGAACGCAAGGAAAAAGTAACCGCAGGTTATGTTTCGACGACTCGACTACAGTATGCCTGCAATTCCGTGTGTATTGGTTGGCAATTGTGTGTTGCCATCGGTGTATATGTACTCATTTGAGAGCATCACTGGATGTAAACCCAGAGTTTCATTTGTAGGTATTTTCCTTATGATTGGTATTGTGTCGATAGTGGCGGTGAAGGTCTGCTCGCAAACCACACTATCGATTGTTATTATAAATTTATAATTGAATTCACAAATTACTGATTTGTTATAAACCGATTCTTTTGTTAGCATTTTTACTTATAAATATAAATTTATATATAATGTATACTTTGCTATTAAACTGTTTGCATAAGCCTTTACCCCTACTCTCTCTCTCTCTCTGGCTTTCAATTCGTGTGTCTTTACTGTATTTTAGCTTTACTTTTGTGTGTGTTTTTCACATAAACATCTGGTTGTGACGAGAGATGTGTGCGATTCTCACACAACAGTACGCAATGAAATACAAGTGTATATAAAATATCGATAGATGTTGTAAATTATAGTCCAAATTATTTT
This sequence comes from Medioppia subpectinata, assembly GCA_905368565.1. Lineage (NCBI taxonomy): Eukaryota > Metazoa > Arthropoda > Arachnida > Sarcoptiformes > Oppiidae > Medioppia > Medioppia subpectinata. Next base: position 16,156 of record CAJPIZ010001022.1, on the reverse strand, counting down.
TTTATTGACTCGTTTTAAAAGTTTATAAAAAAAATCTCTATCATTGGTAGTATAGTTTGGGTTAACAAAAAATTACACATTTGTTAACTTTATAAATACATAAAACACTGTCTGTTTGCTTATATATTGACAGAATAGTCTGTCATAGAGTTTTTCAATGACATAGAGTATTGGAAATCAATACAATTCGTTGTTTCTAAACTCATTAATGCATTTAGTTTTATAAAAATAAATGTAATTTGTTATAATATAATAGGCCTCTCTTCTTTCTCTCTCATTTATTGTCTATTAACCCAAAACATGTGATATAAAATGTAGTAATTATTTTCTATTTCCTAATTACAAAAAAAACATTTTAACGTTGGGTTTAATTTAATGGTTTTTAAATATTTTATTATTTCACTTACATTTCATAGATATTAAAGAAATGAAAAAATAATACAATTTGTGGCCAACCTTTTGGCAAACAGTTTCATTGCTCTCTCTTTATCTTTCTTTCTCGTCTCAAAAGTTAGCGAAACAAATATTTTTGCCTCAAAACCAAATAATCTTTTGCTCTCTCTCTCTCTCTCTCTCTCTCTCTTATTTTTACTACTTTTTTATCGTTACATTTATAACAAAAATAATATTTTTTATTTAATAAATAACTTGTATGTTCAAAATTGATTGTATGGGGTTTTTAAAGTTTTAGTTTTGTGCTCTCTCTCTCTCTCTCTCTCTCTCTCCTCACTTATTAGCTGAACTTAGGGTTTGTATTAAAACAAATGAAAGACACTTTCAAATCGATGTTTTACTTTAAGGAATTGCAAAAGAATTGACGCAAAGAATTATATCGAAAATAATGTCATTTTATAATGAAATTATAAAGTCATTGAATTTATCGTTTTAAAGCTCAATATGATTGGAAATATTAATACTTTAGAGTTATTTAAATAACTTTTGTTAATAATTAATAATAATTATTTTATTTAATAATTATAATTTATTTATTAGAGTTTTATACTCGCAATAAATTAAATAGAAATCAATCAAATTTTATATATGAATAACATTTAATAAAAATATTTATAAATAACATAAAATAAAAATTAAGGAATTTATTCCTTTAAATTGATTTAATATCATTGAAATATTTCCTGAATTTCGATGATTTATAACAAACGCTAAATATTTCGTTCAAAAAGGATATAAAGAAATAAAAACAAAAAATGCTTTCAAATATTGAAAGAGGAATTTCAATGATTGAATTTGAAGCCAATTCTTAAGAGAATTTTAGTTTTCATATTTAAATAAATATATAATATGTAAAAACAATATATTCACACAACAAATATAGTAATAAACACAACACTTTCCGATCATTCAGTGACATACAAACAACAAAAACTTTAAAAACCCCATACAATCAATTTTGAACATACAAGTTATTTATTAAATAAAAAATATTATTTTTGTTATAAATGTAACGATAAAAAAGTAGTAAAAATATTACTGCAGTACAGACTACAGACTGTGTGTATATTTGCGTGTAATCTCATTATAAACAGTCGGTTATTATATTATATTATTTGTTAATATTATTACAACTAAATATTCAGACACACAATGAAACACACAATTCATTTATTGCAATTCAAAATTGCTTATAGACTCGGAATTTAAATTTAATTTATGCAAAAATTTAGCTTTTCGTTTGGATTATAATCAAAATGCATGGTAAAAGTGGGGAACTGATAGGTAAAAGGCAATAAACCGGGCATTCAAATAATAGGCAACACCTCCGGGGAATCAATTCTCTACACGAATTTAAATATAACTTTGTTTCTGGCTTTCGCTCTGCTCTTACATTTTGTCTCTTCTTTTGCTTATTATATAAATGTTTTGTCAAATTCTGTATACGCTATGAAATTGTGTTATGAGAGCACATGTCTTGTATATATTGAGATTACACCCTCTTTTTGGCGTCTTTGACTTTGGATACCATTTTTATTTTCAGCTTTTATCATACTATAACTTTTCTCTCTCTCTCTCTCTCTCTCTCTCTCACCAATAAGTGTTGGTTATGTTTATACGTTTATCGCACGGATATCAAATGTGAGTAATGTAATTTTGGCGCAACATTTCTGATATTAATCTACTGTATTTATGTTTTGACTAGACTTATCAAATACGGTTAACCAAATAACTAAGTTCCGTTTGAAAAACGTAAATAACTTTTGACTTGGGCAATCGATTTTAAATCTGTCTTTACAGAATCCAAGCCTGATAACTATCAATTAATCCCATATATAATTTGTTACCTGAGTTACTAATTGCAATTAATAACATACCGTGTGAGTTACCATGGCGAATTATATATGGGATTATTACAGTGTTATCTGGCTTAAATTCTTTGAAAACAGATTTAAAATCGAATGCAAATTTTTGCGAACGAGGGGAAGGGGTGTCGAGCCTTAAGAACGTTCGCATTTAAATAATTTAAGGCATTTAAGAGACAGCATACCTACTTTTGATAACATTACCACTTTAAGCACTATTTATAAAATTATTGTCAATTTCATGTCTATAAATCATCATTTAAATGATTGGCTTATTTTATTACATTATATATAAATATAGTGGTATTTTATATCTTATGGGGGAAATTGCCAACGCTATTGAGATTGGTATGAAAATGTGCATAATTGTTACCACATGTTTAAGCAATTGTCAAAATCGGCGAATGGCCAGAGACGTTCGAGTACTGGTCAATTTTCAAATCACGCGTCTATTGCTTATAGCATTACATTCATGTGAGCAGCCATTCATTATATGAATCACCTTTTTATCAATTCATAGATAATGCTTAAATCTTTATAAATTCATAAAAATATTTTGTATTTTTCTAATATGCTAATTTAATTTTGTTTTTATCTTTAACCCTCCGCGCGTTGGGTGGCCTATTTTTAGGCCAAATGAACTTTGAAATTTAATTAAAAATCAATCTTTAATTTGGTTGTGAAAAAATTTCAGGAATGCCTCAATACTTTTATGCTTTAAATATTTACAAAGTAATGGCTATAAATAATGATGATTAGTATGATTAAATTAAGTTTACAACTATTATTAGGCCACCATACACGTAACGTAACTTTTTATTTCACAGCGTATTTAGTGCTTTGGCCTATTTTTAGGCCACACTACACGCTACTCACTGGCCTTTTTATAGGCCACCCTACACGTTAGTAAGTAAAATTCTTATAGCGCATGTTTTATTACTATGGAAACCGCTTGATAATACTTAGATATTGTTCACATAATAGAAACCATACAATCATTGATAGCTCACTAAAAATGGTTGTCTTATAGTGAACAACAAAACAATGTTTATATTGATATACTGGATTAAAATCATTTGTGTCACAATTGAGTTTTACTACTGTATTAAGTAACTATTATTTGATTAAAAGGTATTATAGTCTATTTATTATTAGTTTATTATTTACATTATTACGTTATTGTTATGATTATGATATGTATTGTTTATTAGTTTACTATTTACATGATTATAATTTTGTTATGATTTTTACATGTATTTATTTATGTTTATCTAGGTAATATTGTTACAAAATGTCTATAAATATAACAAATCCAGATGTAAATGACATATCAGATGATTGTGATGATAATGACAGTGATATACAATCAAATGCTACTGAAAAAAGTGGACACAATAGTGACTCTGAATTTGATATGGACAGTGAATCAGAGCCTGTATACTACTCTGATTCTGATAGTGAAATAAATGCAAGTTTTAATCAATCGATGGCAACTAATTTTGATGATAATTCATTAGCGACAACATCACAGACATCATCACAAACAACATCACAAACAAAAACTCCAATACATAACATTTATCGTTTCAAAGAAGGCCCGAAATTAAGTGAAAGTGATTGTGAAGGAGTGGACACAACTTTCCAACAATTTTTAACAAAAGAAATGTTAAAATTGATTGTGAAATACACTAACGATAAGATTGCGATGCGAATAAATGATATAACCAAAGTGAAACCAAGTGTTAATTATTGTTATAAAACAAATGAAATAGAAATGAAAGCGTGGATTGGATTGTGTTTTTTAATTGGTGTTCACCGATCGGCACATGAAAATGTATGCGATTTATGGGATCCCAACGGTAGAGGAAGAGACATTTTTCGAGCTGTAATGCCATTACGACGCTTTCAGTTCATTACAGAGCATATTTGCTTTGATCACATACTGTCAAGAGAAGTGCGTAAGAATACCGGCGATAAATTGGCGTTATTTAGCGAGATATTCAACATGTTTCGCAAAACCTGTCGTAAAAATTACGAATTGTCACCATATGTGACAATTGATGAGATGTTAAGGTCGTTTAGAGGGCGTGTTAGTTTCAAACAGTACATGCCCAATAAACCTGCTAAATACGGGCTCAAACTATTTATTTTATGTGACGCCACGAATGCTTATTGCTATGACTGTATATTTTATACCGGCAAATCAACTGATGGGATAAGAGCTAAAAATTTAGCAAATAACATTGTCATGGAATTGACTAAACCATTGCGTGGTAGTGGACGCAATATCACTTGTGATAACTGGTTTACTAGTTTCCCATTGGCTGAGGATTTATTAAAACACAACTTAACTATTTTGGGAACTCTTAAAAAGAATAAAAAAGAAATTCCGAAACATTTAACTGTTAATAAAAAGCGAAAGGTAACTTGCTATTAATCTACCTAGCTTATTAAAAATATAGTTAATATTTTAATTACATATTTAGCTTGCTAATTATAAATGTATTATGTTGAACATGTATTTGGTTAGCTTACTTCATAGTTATTTATTACTATAATATCCAAATTTTATCTTGCTAATAAATTACTTTTTATTTGTTTTATAATAGCTTGGTAGCACTGAATACATTCAAACAAATACAACTACATTATTGGCCTACTATCCTAAGAAAAATAAAACTGTGTTATTATTAAGTACTATGCATAAAGACCAAGCAATTAACGAAATCACAAACAAACCAATTATTATCGATGACTATAATAGTACTAAAGGGGGTGTAGATACCCTGGATCAGTTATGTGCTACATTTACAACTGGTAGGTCAACAAAACGTTGGCCAACAGCTTCATTCTTATGCATTTTAGATATAATGGCAGTCAATGCATTTATAATTTACAAACATTTTCACTCTCAAAGAACACCTCAATCAATTCAATCAAAATTCCGGAGGGAATTTTTGCATTTATTGGGCGAAAGTTTATGTATCGATCAAATGCAATACAGGTTAACTTTAAATACAATTAGCAGAGATTTAAGAGGTATTATTTGTAAAATAACAAAACAATCAAATACTATGGATAGTCCAAATCTAACTGCGGGCCCTTCAAATAAACGTAAAAAATCACAACCCGCTCAAACTAGATGTTATCTATGCACTCGTAAAGATAACAAAAAATGTACACAACGTTGTGTTGATTGCGAAAAATTTATCTGTAAAGAAAAACACACTATTATGTATTGCACTTCATGTGACGGTAAAGATTATACGAGAAATGAATAAACAAAATTTCAATCATTTGTTGTAATATTTATTTTAAATTAATTATATTATTTAGTATATAAAACATTTTATATTACAATAGAATTCATTATTTTATTTGTTATATCAAACATTATAATTTATGTTTAAAAAATTATTAATAATCAATTGGCGCATACTTTACTATAATTAAAAAATTATTTATATCATTTATAAATCATGTAAGTTATAAAAAATTATAAAATAACGGTTGATTTCGTACTATCGGGTATTTTAAGTTAAATTTTATTCGTTATATTGAACGTGATATTTTAAATAAGTATTACTCTATTATCTATGTATTGGCCTATTTTTAGGCCACCCTACACGTTACTTGCTGGCCTATTATTAGGCCACCCAACATGTTAAACGCTGGCCTATTTATAGGCCTCTCTACACGTAACGTTTACAATTTAACCCAACGCGCGAAGGGTTAATCAAAATTGATATGAATGGTGTGAAATAAATATTATTTTAGGATATTTTGATTATTATAATTTATAAACAAGTGGTATTAAGTTTGAAATAGTAAAATTTAATTAATTCACTATCTAGTTTTTGCTTAAACTAATTTAATACTTTTAAAAATAAATTTAAACATTCTATTACACAAAATCATTTAAACAACATTTGTATTAATTTTTACAATTTTCAGGTTTTTATTTTTGTATTAATTTAATGCAAATGTAATTCAAAGTAAATACTATTAAATCATTTTTAAACCCATTGTATAAAATCTGAATAAATAAATTATTATTTGATTACTTTATATTAATTCATTCATAACTTAAAATAACGATTTAATATTAATTCTTGTGTAAAATATATTGTAAAATATACAATATTATTTATTATTTATGTACAATATTATTTATTAATAAGACGTGGTTGTTATTTAATTAATATGCACTTTATTTTTTATTGAAAATGTCAAATAATTATTAGTATTTACATAAATTAATAATTTTATTAATATTGATATATTTTAGTTTATAATTTATGAAAAAATTAATTTATAATTTTGATTGGTAAAACACAATTATTAATTTATTTGAATTGTAAATGTGAAATATGTGCTAGCTGCTATTAATTTAGACATAGGGTATACTTACACAATTATTTTAAATATAGCCTATTTTACAAACTATAAATTTTATAATTTAATATATAACACTTATAATTAAGTAACCGAAAGTTTTATTAATGCTGTGTTCGATTGGCTCCCAAATATTTTGGGTACATGTTATCAAATTGGTTAAAAGCCTATTACATACATCATTTTATTATCTGTAATTTTATGTAAAATAAATATTTAATTTGATTCAAAAAGTGGTCATTTAACCGAAACGAATGATATCGGTCACATTAAAAAACATTCGGTCAATTCTAAGTTTAAGTCAACTGGACAAAGTATGAGTCACAAAAATAGTATATCAATCTTGGACGGTGTATTGATAATTGGTTAATGGCATGCATTGCACACAATGTTGAAATTCGGTGATTATGACCTAATAGTCCGCACCCGAACCACCCGACCCAGAGATGTGGTCAATGATGCGGCAAATGACCATGGTAGATCCGATCTAAGATTTTAATATATTGAATTGTTGGTGGTCTTAGGCTTCCACCGGCCAACTAGTTGTAACCATTTAAAAGTGACAGGGAAGGCCACCCGAACCGATGTTTGAACATATACCGAAAATATAGCCATTTTTAGCTTATTTTTAGACCACATTTTTCAAAAATCAACTCAAAAATTTTAAAAGAGTTTAGGCGAGAAGTTCTCTGATACCCACCATATACTCCAGTTATTCCTCTATCAGATCACTATTTATACAGTTCTCTTCAGTCACACCTTATGGTAGAAATTTATAAAACAAAAGTAGTGGTAGAAGCAAACCTAGCTCACTTCTATGAGTCGCAGGGCAGCCATTTTTAATCGAAAGTCATTGTAAGTTTGTCCGAAAAATGGCCAATAGTTGCCGATAATTATGGCCAATAAAAAATTGGAATTACTATTCTGGTTATTAAGAAAAACGAATTTTATATTTTTTGAACAATCTTTCGGTTACTTAATTATATGCTTTATAGTTTAATTGTTGAAAAATTTTATTTTTATCGACGTATCAATCAGACCTGTGTAAAATATGCATTAAACGTTAATCAACAAACATTTTGTTTAAATAATAATCAGTAAATGTTTTTGAAACACTAGCTAATATATTGTAATTTTGTAGCTCCATTAAAATAATTATGCTCAATTAATTTACATGCGGACCACGTGAACACTCATAGATCCAGTTTTTCGTATTTTCTTAGCGTCAATATATTCACTATCAGCCGAACTAATACTACTTCCGTCCAGTGAAAAATCATCCTGGTCACTCTTGCTGAATGATCGCCACATGCAAAACACGATTATAGCACCCATCTAAATAACAATTACATAAACATTACATTTAATAATTGCAAGTAAATCATTTTAATCGATCGTGAACAAAAATATAAAACTTTATAATTTACCAAAAATAGTTGAAATGCAAAAAAGGGAAACGACGACCATGAGTAATCATAACTTTCCATTAAGGTTCCGCCGACTACCGGTCCGATCGCATCCCTAGTTATTATCAATACAACAAAAACTATTATTACGTTCATTGATCACAACAGTACTGCATAATAAATACCCTAATGCTTCAAATGTTGTGAACAGCGATGAGACCACTGCTGTTGTCGACGAGCTCTCTGTCAGACCTCCTCTTCTGTTTAATTATAATTATTTTATTAATTGATTAAAATATAATTTATAAATAAAATCATACATGGTCTCCCGAGAGCCCTGAGCGAATGTGCCAACCAGTATAGCGCTGATTCCCAGGCCGAGCAACACTTGTGATATGATTACCAAATATAGTTGTCTGATAAACAATAAATAACAATTTAATTGTAATTAATAAAATTAGTTAAAAACTAAACATACGGCTCGATCTCAATCATAGGTATTGGGCCTATGATTGTGAGGCAAACCAACGCCGAGAAACAGCCGATTAAACTGATCACAAATTTGTTTGATATCTTTTCGGCCAAATGTTCCCAAATATGATTGAATACAACGAGAGATACGCCGGATATCAAGAATACCAGACCGACCATCGATGACGATAATGAGGCAATCTATGTTAGTTAATGTAATTAACATTTATTAACTAATTAGCCAAGGTAATTATAACTATACATCTTCGAGGTGTAACTCCAGTGTTGTTGTGTTAAAGCCAATGAGAGCGCCGGCATTCATAGTAATCAATACATTGATCATAATTCCCACGTTTGACAGCAGCTGACGGTACGTTACATTTCCCTTATTCACATATAATTCTGAATTTTACCCAGGTCAAGACAATTAATTAACAAACTATATTATTCTAAAAACAAATTATAATGTAAAATATGTCAATTACTTTCGGTTTTAACAGTGAAATGCATGATAACCGACGAGAATATAGCGATTATGCCAAACACGTAAAACGGCACACAAAAGCCCACACCATATATTTCGCCCAACTATTACATTATTGTATTTAAAAAATATTATAAATCATCATTAAATTAGTTTACAGCTTGATCAAATACCTGAAACACAAAGCCAGCCAATGGCGGCCCTATTATCAGCCCGATCGAGTAATAGACCTCGATTTTTGCCTAAAATAATATTCATATAATTAGTACACATCTCAAAACAACATGATTAACAAAACACTCACATAAACTGAGGCCAGATTTTTGGTGAACTCGAGACAAATGATTGTATAACATGTTGTAAAATAAGTTCCCATTTGAAAGCCAACCATCAATTGTATGCATATTGCGATCGGTATGAAGAAAGTTGCCGAATAGCACCATTCAAGTGACCTGTAATTGAACATGTTCATACGTTATTAAAACAATTTACCAAGAACATTTTGTTTAGGCAATTACCCGAATCCGATGATTGACACCCCGAACAAAAATACACATCCTTTGAGCACGTATTTTGGTTTGAATCTTGATAACTTTTTTAAAAGTAACAAGGGTAGATTAAATTAAACTGTTTTTGTTGTAATTATAATAATAATTTTCATTTAATATGATACTTACTAATCTCCGTGATAGAATAGCTCCGATAATGAAGCCAACATTAATTACCCCGTTTATAACACCGATCCAAGTGTCTGATATACCCCTTTGCTCCGCCTAAACAATAATAAGATGGATAAATTATTTAACTTTATAAATGACTATTAAGCTGAATATATTAGTATTTACTTTATTTAATTACTAATTCTAATAAACTGTCACTTTATTATAAAATAATTATTTATACAAAAGTAGTAAGTAATGTAAGTTACAATTGGATTATTTATATAACGGCCATAAATTTTATCAATTTAAGTGAAGCATTAATTTTAAATAATTATAAGTTATAACAATAAAACTTATGTAAAAGTATTACTTAATTATTTTTATAATAATAAACTTATCTATATTTGAACTAGAATAGTATAATTTGTACTTTATTAATATGAACTTATAAAGTTTTTTTGTTTAAGTCAACATTTTCTGATTAAGCAACAAAGCAATACTAAACTAAAATGTTTTTAAGTTTAAAAACTTTTAAGTACAAAGTACAATTAATTAAACCATAGTTAGTAATGAACTATTGTATAACTACAATATATCGTCGATAATCTCAATGATTCACGAAATAATAATTTTAAAATAAGTTAAAACTTACAAATATTTAAAATTATATTTATCTATAGTTCAAATAAAATAAAATAATTAATTGACATACAACTGATGGGAAAAACGGTCCGTCAAGTGATGCCGCAGTACTCGTCAATACACTCCCGAAACACAACACAATCAATAAAATCAATTGTTTTCTTTCAAATTGGGTTTTGAATAAATTCCTAAACCAATTGCCTTTACTATGGCTTACATTCCTATCTCCAGTCCCGTGAAGACTGTTTACGCAAATTGTTGTTTGCTTTTTGTTACGACCAAAACCTTCTTCCATCTAATTGTACGCTACAAATGAAATGTTGAAACTTTTTACTCATTGTGCTCGGAATTTATACCCTGTTGTCTCCAACCTCCATATATTTTATGATTGTGTACATTTACACACGTATTGTACATGTGTAATACGGGGCGCCGGACTTGTGATATTCATATCTTAATTACTATCATATGAACATCATTTCATTACTTATCATTATTATCATCATTACACCGCCTATTCAATCAGTAACACCTACATCAATCCAAACCTATTCGAACAGTTCAGAGTAATTTAACAAATGAGCTCAACCATGTTTATAATTTGTTGTGCTACTGAACTTTTAATAAAGGTCCTTTATAATGAGATACTTATAAAATTAATTTTTATGTAATAAGTTATACCAAAAATATATTTTCTTTGTTACGAATTGGTATTTTTTATTAAAATAATTGATTACGATTACTATTTTTACAGAATATTTAATTCGTCCAAATTATTAAGTGTACCTAGTTTATTGTTATTCAATAAGTAGTAAATTTATTATTATTATTGTGTTACTTTAAGACAACTTGAAATTCTATTTCTTAACTAACCCTTGTATGATAACTGATAGAACATTGAAAATATTTTTATAACTTTATAAAATATGTGTTGCAATAACTAGGTAATAATTTTTAATTCCTATTAAACAGTATATTATACATTTCTAAAATAAAGAAATAAAACAATAAATTTTATTACATAATTAGGAACAATATTTACAATATCTGTTTTGAAAAGTAATTTTTTTAGTTTAATGTTTGTGTAAATTATCTCAGATATAATAGAAAACAAACAATTATAACCAAGATAATCTTGTTATATAATTACAATAAGAATGAATCTAAATATTAGATATTAGTAAAAACACATTGTTTAAAAAAGTAAAATTTATAAATACCTAGATTTACTATATATGTAAGTTAATACAAACTGCTAATTCAGGCCAATAAAAAAGTTTTAGATCTTGATAAGATATCAAAAGTGATGTATATTTAATCACAACAAATATGTATAATGCTGATAAAAAACCATATTTTATTAAATTGTTATTTTATAAAGTTTAATTATATTAATAATTAAATATTAGTGTAAAGAGGAGACAATAATATGGAAAGATATTCAGTGATGGCGTAGATAAAACATCATATGATAAGTGCTTTGTTATAAAATATAATAAAACATTTTATTATTTAATTTATAATTTTTTAAAATACTTTATAAACAGTTAGTAACTTAAAAAAACAACGGTTTAGTAATAACAATTACTAGTTAATTAATATAAAATATTTATTTGCTTACATTACAAATTATACATTTAAATAATTATTAGAACTTTAGAGTAATCTACAGTAAATCATGTTCAGTATATAATAAATAATTAGTTATATTTATAAATAAATTTGCTAAGAGCACACATTAACTCAATATATATATTTTGTTAGTAACTAACATGGGCATATAAGCAAATAGAGATTCAGAGTCTAATTATTCAAATATGATTCAATAACTGATTGGCAAATTTGAAAATTCAAGCCAGCTCATTTGATGACTGTATAATTCATCAAACCGGGCAGTCATCCTCTATATGAAGGGACTCTCATTCTGTGACATAAAAATTTGTTTATAAATGCATAATTATTATTGTAAATAATATTTAAAAATTAGTAACTTTTTAATTTGGAATTTGACAAGATAACTTAACAAAGTAATTATTATTTTCATAGCACTAAAAATTATTACAAATAAACCAAAATAAATACGATTTGACCATTAATAAAGTATAAATTTGAGACTAATTTTATTATCCAAGGTTTTCTGACTATATAAAGTAAACCACTCGACACATATCAGTGTTCTTATATTTTATGACAATAAATTATAGTTGCAAATTTGAAATTTTAAACAAATTTCTGTCAATTTAATATCAAATCCATATAAATCCATATATAAATTAGAAATGAATTGAGCATTTATCGTAAACATTAATTCACGTAATATGGGATTTCGCGTTGTATACCAGTTTAAGTCTATAGCTAGTAAAGTTTTAACATATAAACATAGGTATCTTCTAATAGGTAAATATTAGGTAAATCAGATCGGTAAATTTAACATGGATACTGATAATTTTTTTTATAATGTTAAGTCTATGGCCATACTTTAACTTTGGCAATGCGCTGCCCCTCATCTCGGCCAAATAATGCTTTTTTGGGCAATATTCACTCTATGAATGATATTTATTCCATGCTATTAAGATAATATATCCGTAATAACAAATAAAATGATCATGGAAACAGACAATGTAGCAACAGATAAAATAAAAATTTTGAAAAAATAATATTCATTTAATACTTTTAAAATTACAGAAAACTAAAATTGCGATTTCTAGAACAGGAATTTATTTACACTTTCTATTCTTTTTTATTACTCGAATAAATTTTGACAAATTTCATTGATATTTTTATGTCCAATTTTTAAATATAATTTTATGCTGTTGAATACAATGTCAGAATTTTGGTGTTCATTAGTTAGGGTGACAGTGTATTTTGATACAGGCAAATCTATTAACTGGCCCGTGGGTTAAGTGTTAATCACGTAATCAAAATAATTCATTTTGTTTTACAATTTTAATAATAATGTTCTTTATTAAATCACACAAATATTTAATATTTAATGTTTATTTGTTTAACTATTATATAATGTGAATGTAAATATAATTCACTAAAATTTCTGCTAAATAGATATGATATAAAATTAAAATAAATTTAAAATTATATCTATTGTTATTTATATAGGAAATGCAACAAAAGTTGATTTCTAATTCAAGTTTTAATAAATAAAATAAATATTTATTTAAATTAAATTAAAACAAATTTAAAATAATCGCTAAAATATCTAATAAAACATAACAGTAATAAATATAATAACACATTTGTTATGATAAAAAAATATAATACTAAATGATCACTAAAATTTTACTACAACTGGAAACTCTACTAAATGCTAGTCTAACCGGTGTTAACTCTTTTGGTCACCCTTTTCGCCCATTTTCCACGTGTAATATATATTCCAAAAGAATGAGACAAATGCTATGACCAGTACTTTATAGTTGACTGCAATCAAATAGTGGTTCACTAAACCGACGAATGGCCACACTTTCCAAACGGCACACATTATATCCCAGTAATCATTACGAATGCGGGCCTCGATTTGGGCCAACGAATGGCCATTCATTGCGCCCAACACTCCAATGCATGTCAATTGTAGTACAGGTGCGAAAAATAACTAAATATATCAAATATAATAGATTATTATTAATCATCACTAAAAATAATAATAAAATTGTAAATACTAATTAATGTTAACCATATGCATAAATAATCTTAATCTACTAAACTAGTCTACTACCCGTCGTGTACCATTATATTTTGTGCGATTACATAACACGGTTCCCTCAAACCGTTTTGATTAAAAAAAGAATTATTAAAATCGGACATGTAGTTTAGATTTTATGTTAGTTTTTATAAGTATTAT
>CAJPIZ010001021.1:0-19030 GCA_905368565.1 Medioppia subpectinata | reverse complement strand
CAACCCTTAAAATTACATTCATTGCCCCCAACCTCTCTGTCCTCAGCTCCACCCTTACCTTCAGTCCCACAAACAATAATTCAAAGTAATTCAAATCCAATGCCTTATTCCCCCTTAAATTGGATTTCTGGCAAACAATTTATTGGTTTAAATCGTAATCAATATTTACCAATAAATAGTTATACACTTCAAAATAATCTGCAACAGAATATTCGCCAATCAATGCCTATATCTACTAATATTGCTGCACAATATCGTTATAATAATTTAGTTAATTTTAATAATCATTATTTTAGCCAACACTTTAACAAACGCGCGATGAATGATAAAATGAGTTCTAGATATAATTATAATTTTAATAATTTCGTTCAAACCCCTCCAACCTCTCCAACCCGTTCTCCGAATTATAGAATTGGATATTTTGATGGTTTAGTACATCCTAGTAATACATATTCAATGCCACCAATTTATGTTAATAGTAATGTACCTAGCACAAAACAAAGCCCGTTACCACAAATAGTTAATTCTGTAAATAGGCCACTAGATATATCTTATCAATACAAACCACCTATAAACAATTGGTTTAACAAATTTAAATCATCCCAGTCACAGCAATCTCAGTCTAGTTATAACAATCGCTATTTTAACAACCTCAATTATCAATTCTATTCTAACAACTTGAAACAGTCTTCATCAAATCAATTTAAAAAACAGTTAAATTTCAATAAGCACAATGTTGAATCCCATACACCTTATATCAATTATAGATACAAACGTAGCATGCAACATTCTACTCAACAGCAACAACAACAACAACAACAACAACAAATAAGTAGCAATATTATGCATATAACTCCTCCCCTGTCCCCCATTCATAGTATTTACACAACACTTCCGACTGCATCCATGAATAATATAAAATCTAACCGCAATCTATCAGTGTCACCAAGGTGGCTTGTTAAAGGGTTACCTGTACTATTATTGCGTCCATATATTTACTACAAATATCGCCCACCCGTGCGGGCAATTCGAACCCAGGCTTTAGGGTTTAATAGATATGATTGGTTTAATAAATTTAAATCATCTCAATCACAGCAAACCCAGTCTAAGTATAACAATCGCTATTTTAACATGCACCATGTTACAACTTATTTAAATAACCTAAAACAAATGTCTTCATCAAAGCAATTTAATAAACGGCTAAATAGTCAATCACAACCATTTAATAAATATAATTGGTTTAATAATTTTAAATCTTCTCAGTCCCAGCAATCGCAGTCTAATTATAACAGACGTTATTTTAACATGCACAATTTTAATTCATATACACCTACTACTAATTATAGATATAAACGTAGCATGCAACAACAACAGCAACAACAGAGCAATAGTTATAACTTACGACTAACACCTCCCCTGTCCCCCATTCACAGTATGTACACAACCCCACCGAAACCCCCGCCCAGGTTTGTTAGAGGATTACCGCTATTATTATTGCGTCCATATATTTATTACAAATACCATCCACTCATAGCACAACACTTGAATCTTAATAGGTATGATTGGTTTAATAAATTTAAATCATCCAGGTCACAACAATCCCAGTATAGCTACAATAACCGCTTTGTTAACAAGCTCAATTTTCACTCATATACACCTAATATCAATTATAGATATAAACGTAGCATGCAACAACAACAGCAACAACAGAGAAATAGTTATGACATACGACTAACCCCTCCGCTGTCCCCCATTCACAGTATGCAAACAACCCTTCCGACAACAACAATACCAAAA
This sequence comes from Medioppia subpectinata, assembly GCA_905368565.1. Taxonomy (NCBI): domain Eukaryota; kingdom Metazoa; phylum Arthropoda; class Arachnida; order Sarcoptiformes; family Oppiidae; genus Medioppia; species Medioppia subpectinata. The sequence goes on along the minus strand of CAJPIZ010001021.1, from coordinate 17,233 downwards.
ACACCGTACTTTCCCACCTATAGAAAACATATAGAGCCACCCATTTCTCCCACATTTCAATATTATTTCTATCGACCAAAACTTCCAACCCTTCCAATAACACCTGTAATTCAATCAAATGGTTATCAAAATCATATTCCAAACCCTATATCCCAAACCTATTACCAAAAATACGTGACTCAATCATCATTTCCACAACAAATAGCAAACTATCCTAAATTAATTCAAAATATATATAACCGTCAAAATCAATTTATTACAACTTCTAATGTGAATAATAAAAGACCTAAAAGCAATCAATCAGTCTTACCAAGGTGGCTTGTTAGAGGATTGCCTGTACTATTATTGCGTCCATATATTTACTATAAATATCGCCCACCCGTGCGTTCAATCCAAACATTAGGGTTTAACAGATATGATTGGTTTAATAAATTAAAATCATCCCAATCACAGCAATCCCAGTCTAATTATAACAATCGTTATTTTAACATAAACCATTTTAAAACTTATTTGAATAACTTAAAACAAATGTCTTTATCAAATCAATTTAATAAACAGCTAATTCTAGCTATAACAACCGTTATTTAAACATGCACAATTTTAAATCATATACACCGAATATCAATTATAGATATAAACGTAGCATGCAACATTCTATTAACCAAAAGCAACAACAACAAATAATTAGCAGTAATATTCGTAATGTAAATAATAGAGGACCTAAGCTCAATCTATCGATGTTACCAAGGTGGCTTGTTAGAGGGTTACCTGTACTATTATTGCGTCCATATATTTACTACAAATATCGCCCACCCTTGCGGTCAATTCGAACACAGGTTTTAGGGTTTAACAGATATGATTGGTTTAATAAATTTAAATCATCCCGGTCACAGCAATCTCAATCTAATTATAACAACCGATATTCTAACGTGCACAATTTTAAAACTTACGCACCTTATATCAATTCTAGATATAAGCGTAACATGCAACGTTCTACTCAACAGCAACAACAAATTAGTAGCAATAATCTAATAAGGTCTAATAGATATGATTGGTTAAATAAATATAAATCATCTCAATTACAGCAATCCCAGTCTAATTATAACAACCGCTATTCTAACAAGTTCAATTTTCCAACTGATTTATACATGAAACAAATGTCTTTATCAAATCAATTTCAAAAACAGTTAAATTTCCATAAACACAATTTTCAATACTATAAACCTTATATCAATTATAGATATAAACGCAGCATGCAACATTCTACTCAACAGCAGCAACAACAAATTAGTAATAATAGACGACTAATTAGTTCCCTGTCCCCGAATAATATACAACTTAAACGCAATCTATCAGTGTTACCAAGGTGGCTTGTTAAAGGGTTACCTGTACTATTATTGCGTCCATATATTTATCACAAATATCGCTCAATTCTTAAACAGCCCGTAAGGTTTAATAATTATGATTGGTTCAACAAATTTAAATCATCTCAATCACAGCAATCCCAGTCTAGTTATAACAAGCTAAATTATCAAACTTATTCAAATAACATGAAACAAAAGTTTTTATTAAATCAATTGCAAAAAAATTTTAATCAATATTCAAATAACCACAATTTTCAATCGTATAACCCCTATATCAATTATAGATATAAACGTAGCATGCAACATCAACAGCAACAACAGATAAATAGCAATAGTATGCAGCAAACCCCTCCCCCGCCACCCATTTCTCCCACTTTCCAATATTATTTCTATCGACCAAAACCTCCAACCCTTCCAATAACACCAGTAATGCAATCAAATAGCTATCAAAACCATATTCCAAACCCTATGTCACAAACTTTGAAGCAAAAATACGTGACTCGACCTTCAATTTCACAACTAAAAATAAAATATCCTAATTTAATTCAAAATATATATACTCGTTCAAATCCCTCTATTGCAACTTCTATTGTAAATAACATAAAACCTACACGCAATTTATCGTTGTCACCAAGGTGGCTTGTTAAAGGGTTACCTGTACTACTATTGCGTCCATATATTTACTATAAATATCGCCCACTCAAGCGATCGCTACAAACATTAGGGCTTAACAGATATGATTGGTTTAACAAATTTAAATCATCTCAATCACAGCAATCCCAGTCTAATTATAACAACCGTTATTTTAACATGCACAATTTTCAAACGTATTTAAGAAACATAAAACAAATGTCTTCACAAAATCAATTTCAAAACCAGCTAAGGTTTCAATCATTACAATTTAATAAATATAATTGGTTTAACAATTTTAAATCTTCGCAGGCCCAGCAATCCCTTATTTAAGAAACATAAAACAAATGTCTTCACAAAATCAATTTCAAAACCAGCTAAGGTTTCAATCATTACAATTTAATAAATATAATTGGTTTAACAAATTTAAATCTTCTCAGGCCCAGCAATCCCAGTCTAGCTATAACAATCGTTATTTAAACATGCACAATTTTAAAAATGACTTAGGCAACATAAATCAAATGTCTTCATTAAATCAATTTCAGAAACAGAATAGAATACAATCAGCACGTTTTAATAAATATGATTGGTTGAATAAACTTAAATCATCCCAATTACAGCAATCACACTCTAGCTATAACAACCGCTATGCTAACATGCACAATAGTCAATCTAATGCACCTTATATGAATTATAGGTATAAACGTAGCATGCAACAACAACAAATGAGTAGCAATAATATGCAACAAACCCCTCCCCTGTCCCCCATTCATAATATTTATACAACACTTTCGACAGTAACGCAATTAAAACCCTTTCTCTCCCAAAATCCAATTGTCAATCATAGGAAACATTTAGAGACACCGATTTCTCCCACATTTCAATATTATTTAAATCAACCAAAACCCAATCTATCGGTGTTACCAAGGTGGCTTGTTAAAGGGTTGCCTGTACTATTACTGCGTCCATATATTTACTATAAATATCGCCCACCCGTGCGATCAATACAAACATTAGGGTTTAATAGATATGATTGGTTTAATAAATTTAAATCATCTCAATCACAGCAATCTCAGTCTAATTATAACAATCGCTATTTAAACATGCACAATTTTAAAACTTATTTAAATAATGCAAAACAAATGTCTTCATCAAATCAATTTAATAAACAGCTAAGTAGTCAATCACAACCATTTAATAGATATGATTGGTTTAATAATTTTAAATCTTCTCAGTCCCAGCAATCGCAATCTAATTATAACAGCCGTAATTTTTACATGCAAACATATGCACCTAATATCAATTATAGATATAAACGTAGCATGCAACAACAGAGAAATAGTTATTTAAATCAACCAAAACGCAATCTATCGGTGTTACCAAGGTGGCTTGTTAAAGGGTTACCTGTACTACTATTGCGTCCATATATTTACTATAAATATCGCCCACCCGTCCGATCAATCCAAACACAAACTTTAGGGTTTAACAGATATGATTGGTTTAATAAATTTAAATCATCTCAATCACAGCAATCTCAGTCTAATAACAACAATCTCTATTTTAACAAGCGCAATTATCAAATTGATTCTAATTCTAACAAAATAAAACAGTTATTTTTTAATAAGCATAATGTTCAATCCTATAAACCTTATATCAATTATAGATATAAACGTAGCATGCAACATTCTATTCAACAGCAACAAAAACAAAGTAGTAATAATGGACGACTAATAACTTCCCTGTCCCCGAATAATATTCAACTTAAACGTGATCAATCAGTGTTACCAAAATGGGTTGTTAGAGGATTACCTGTACTATTATTGCGTCCATATATTTATCACAAATATCGCCCAATTCTTAAACAGTTCTTAAGGTTTAATAATTATGATTGGTTCAACAAATTTAAATCATCTCAATCACAGCAATCCCAGTCTAGTTATAACAATCGTTACTTGAACATGCACAATCTTAAAACTTACTCAAACAATAAGAATCAAATGGGTTTATCAAATAATTTTAAAAAACAAAACCAATATTTTAATAAGTACAATTTTCAATCATATAAGCCTTATATGAATTATAGATATAAACGTAGCATGCAACAACAACAGCAACAACAACAACAAATAAGTAGCAAATTTATGAAACTAACCCCTCCCTTGTCCTCCATTCACTCTATGTACACAACACTTCCAACAGTACCCATGAATAATAGAGGACATAAACGAAATCTATATGTGTCACCAAGGTGGCTTGTTAGAGGGTTACCTGTACTATTATTGCGTCCATATATTTACTATAAATATCGCCCACCCGTGCAATCAATTCAAACATTAGGGCTTAACCGATATGATTGGTTTAATAAATTTAAATCTTCTCAGGCCCAGCAATCACAGTCTAGCTATAACAACCGTTATTTAAACATGCACAATTTTAAAACTTATTTAAATAACGTAAAACAAATGTCTTCATCAAATAAATTTAATAAACAGCTAAGTAGTCAATCACAACCATTTAATAAGTATGATTGGATTAAAAATTTTAAATCTTCTCAGTCCCAGCAATCCCAGTCTAGTTATAACAATCGTTACTTTAACATGCACAATCTTAAAACTTATTCAAACAATAAGAATGAAATAGGTTTATCAAATAATTTTCAAAAACAACAAAACCAATATTTTAATAAACACAATTTTCAAACATCTACACCATATATGAATTATAGATACAAACGTAGCATGCAACATTCTACCCAACAGCAACAACAACAACACCAAATAAGTAGCAATATTATACTAACCCCTCCCCTGTCCTCTAGCCGTATTTATACAACACTTCCGACAACATCCATGAATAATATAGGACCTAAACACAATTTATCAATGTTACCAAGGTGGCTTGTTAAAGGGTTACCTGTACTATTATTGCGTCCATATATTTACTACAAATATCGCCCACCCGTGCGGGCAATTCGAACCCAGGCTTTAGGGTTTAATAGATATGATTGGTTTAATAAATTTAAATCATCCCGGTCACAGCAATCTCAGTCTAATTATAACAACCGCTATTCTAACATGCAAAATTTTAAAACATACGCACCTTATATCAATTCTAGATATAAGCGTAGCATGCAATATTCTACTCAACAGCAACAACAAATAAGTAGCAATAATATACAACTAACCTCATTCAAACCCCCTCTTACTTTCAACCATAACAAACATATAGAACCACTGATTTCTCCCACGTTTCAATATTATGGCATTCAACCGATGCTTAATAGACATGATTGGTTTAATAAATTTAAATCATCTCAATCACAGCAATCCCAGTCTATTTATAACAATCGCTACTTTAACATGCACAATCTTAAAACGTATTCAAACAATAGAAATCAAATGAGTTTATCAAATAATTTTCAAAAACAACAAAACCAATATTTTAATAAGCACAATTTTCAAACATCTATACCTTATATGAATTATAGATACAAACGTAGCATGCAACATTCTACCCAACAGCAACAACAACAAATAAGTAGCAAAATCATACCAAGCCCTCCCCTGTCCTCTATTCGCAGTATTTACACAACACATCCGACAGCGTCCATGAATAATAGTTCTAAACACAATCTATCGGTGTTACCAAGGTTGCTTGTTAGAGGGTTACCTGTACTATTATTGCGTCCATATATTTACTACAAATATCGCCCACCCGTGCGATCAATCCAAACATTAGGGTTTAATAGATATGATTGGTTTAATAAATTTAGGTCATCTCAATCACAGCAATCCCAGTCTAATTATAACAACCGCTATTTAAACATGCACCATTTTAACACTTATTTAAATAACGTAAAACAAATGTCTTCATCAAATCAATTTAATAAACAGCTAAATAGTAATTCACAAGGATTAAATAAGTATAATTGGTTTAATAAATTTAAATCATCCCAATCACAACAATCCCAGTCTAATTACAACAATCGCTATTTTGCAACTGATTTAAATAACATGAAACAAATGTATTCAACAAAACAAATTGAAAATCGCATAAATAGTCAATCAACACCCGCTGTATCACAGATTACTCCCTCCAGCCCTTCAATATATCGTCGACATAAACGCAATGCCATATTTCGGCCGCCAATACATTTTCCGCCTATTATTAAAGGAAATGCTAAGAAAATGATTTTGCATCCATTTTCACGCCTAACCCCTGTATTACTGCCATTAGCCCTACCCTTACTTTTGTGGCCAGTGTTTGGGCACACAAATAAAACACAATTAAATTTTGCAAAATTTCCAATACAACACTTTCCACATTCTCCTAATATAAACTTGATGCTAAATCGCAAAACTGATCCATTGATTAAATGGTTGGCACCAATTGCTCCAATGCTTGCACTCATACCCCACTACCCCTTACGTAATATTAAACCAAATAAATTGTATGCCATTCCGCCGCCCCTTCCTATTCTGCCTCTAATCCCAATAACTAACTACTGGTCTTCAACACAGACTATGCAACCATTGAAACCTATCTTATGGTTGAATATGAAGTGGCCGTTCAATATATACCCAATTATTCACTCGACACGTTTGCCGATACCCTTAGCTCCCTTAGCACCTATTACAACCCGGATTAAATCACTAACTGATTGATATTAACACAATTTCAATAAACTAATTATATTTCATGTAAAATAAATTGATGTAAATAATTTAAAATGTAATAACTCGTTGTGTGATCCTTGTTTAAATTAAATTTATGTCTTTTTTTGTAATTAATACGGTATTAAATAATACCTAAACCCTCATAATATTCTCATTAAATTATATTATAAATGTATAAAACAATATTTGAATTGTGACACAAACTAACTTATTATAAATAATAGTGGTTTACTATATTTTTATAAAAATATTGTATTTATGTTTTTAAAATATATATTTGGGATTAAATGTTGAGTAAAAATGAAAACTTTGTCAAAAATAGCGATAATAGGGCTAATAATGTGTGTGATTAGTGTTTACGGGAAATCACTTTCAATGATATTAAAGGAGAAACAAAGCGAAAACGAGTCGAGTATTGATAACGTTATGTACGTTAAAGACGAAGACCAGGGGATGTTTGGTCTGATCGGTGAGAATCTGAGTCACATTCAGGACATGGTTTACGACGCGAACAATCAGATCAAGTCTATGATGGAATCGGGAGGCCTTCCTGTCATCAAACAGTCCATCGATATGTTAAAGCTATGGCAAAGACAGGCCAACAGATTCACCAAATCACTCGGTTTTATGTTTGGCTAACAAATGTTAAACTAACTGTTATTATTATTTATAAAGTTATTATGATTTTCACAAAATTTTAATTAATTTGATTTAAAACTTTTGTTTTAAAAAATGAAACTTTATTTAAGTTTAGCACAAATAGTGCGAAAACACACAAATCGTGTGTTTAATGTGAGTTTACATTTTGTATTGACTTTATATTGACTGACTGTATGTGTAATAAGTTTGGGACTTAAATAGGGTGACAATTTGGTCACTTTGATGTCCAGTTTATTCTGGGATAGTGTATTAAGTATATGTGTAATTGTCGGTAGTGTTTGTGTTTAACATTATGGAAGTAAAAATAGGGTTAACTTATTTTAAATATCAAATGAATTAATTTTACAAAATATTGAAATATAAATTCTAGGTAATATTTAACTTTACCTTTACATATTCAACTAGGTTACCCTGGTAGAATTGTTAAAATTAATTTTGTATAAGCTTTTAAATATGTTATTAGTGTGCATAGTTATTATTTTAAAATAATTGACGTTGTAACTGTTTTATTTTTGTAGCTTTTTTTATCAATATTAATAATAAAACGCATAAATTATTATGCATTTCATTTAATTTATCTTTGTTACCATGATACCATTGATACCATAATACCGTAATATTACACGTATATTATCTTATAATATAAGTAATAATATAAATATAATACAAGTAAAATAATAAGACATTTGCAAAATATTTATTCAATTGATTCAATGAAATGAAAAACAAATGATTCAAATCGATGGAGAAAATAACAAATCGTGATTTATATTTCCGGGATTTCATCGAGTTTAAAGATTTGGTCAAATTAAATGACAAACTCGTGGCCGACCTGCGAGAACATCCCTATTTCTGCGATGATATGACTAAAGTGGTCGAGGTTTGAGTTGCTGTGTATTACTTAATACAATTGATTGATTGAATTTCATTTAATGTGACAGAAATTAGCGACGGATAGCGAAAAGTTGGTATTCATATTGGTTTGGTTCACGCGATCGCGCAGTACTTGCGGTGAATTCATACGACTATTGGCCGAATCGGGTCAGAAAGAGACCGCTCAACGACTCCTAACATATAATACATCCAAAGGACATAACGTTGAGTCCGGGTTTAGGATTTGTCCCGAAATAGAGTTAGTATTAATTATTTATATTTGCAATCATCATGTTTTTAATGCTCCTATTTTTATTGATAAAATCAAAAGGTTATTACCAATATTTAAAACCAGTAAATTAGTTATTTAAAAACCTTTAATGATTAATTTTGTCCTTGATACTACTGTATATGCAAAGGTTACAGTAAGTGGGCATAGTATTAAAATGACAATGATAATTTAACTTATAACTAATATTATACATGTATAATACTCTAGAATATTTCATTTATAATAAAATGTTAGCTAACATTTAATGTAGAGGGAGATCTGTGTATTAAAGGTAACATCTATTGAACACAGTATACTTGTGTTGAATATCTATAAAAAATATTTTTTAAAATCATTAATTAATTTAGAGTATTGATATTATATTTATATGTTATTTAATTTGTTTTGGCATTTATTTTAAAATCAATTTATTTACAATAAAATTATCTTATTTTGATTTTTTGATTGAACTATCAATGGTTTTAAGAACTTTTGAAATAATAATTGAGGCAATAATTTGCACATAAATTAATTTAATGTTATTATTAACTACACAAACAACAACTTTACACAAACCTTATACTTACATTAAAACATGGTATTAATAGATAGGGAATAAAGATTTTAATTAATTTATAACTATTCATATAGAGTACAGAAAGCGAGGGCTCCAATGCAGGGAAGTCTGTACTATAAAATGGACCAAGAGCCCAGAGGAAAGTGTATTATACTAAACAATGTGGCGAAAGAGTGTTACATGGAGTCCAAGAGATTTCAATACATCTTTGAAAAACTGCACTTTCAAGTGATCGAGTGTTACGATTGGACCGCAAAACAAATGGTCATTAATTTGAAAGAAATCATTGAAAAAGAAAAATCGTGTCAAGCATTGGTTGTTATGATTATAAGCCATGGATCAGACGAGAAGATAATGGGTTACAATGCGTGCGACGCGATGAGGGTATTGGGCGATAACGCCAACGACACGGCAGCCAAAAGAGCGCTCGACACCGATGTGGTCGACATCAGAGATATTGTGGATCTCTGTTCGGTTCAGAATTGTCCGGAACTGAGGAATATTCCCAAACTATTCTTCTTTACGTGTTGTAGAAATTGTAAAACAAATATTAAGATATCTTTAAGTATTTTAATATTAATTGCATTAAACTATTATTTTGTGGTCAAAACAAGCGCTGAAGAGCGAAACGTGTGGCGAACGGAAAGTGAAGGGCAAGGATTTGGCCATACCTTTCATCGAAGTGGCCGCACATCCTGACAGACATTTTCCGGATATGCAGTCATTAGACAAGCAATGGGTGGACAACAATTTGGATACATTTATATGCTATTCCTGTGCTGAAGGTCTGGTAATTTTAAAATTAATAATAACTAATAAACAATGTATTTGTATATAATTAGGACATAAAACTTTTTACGACGAGGAATATGGTATCAGTCACTTCGGACAGGCCTTCAGCCATACAATAGCTCAATACGCGTGCGAAGAGACGCTGACATCAATAATGAGCAGGGTTAGTTGTCATAATTGTTTGTTGGTTGTAATTATCAAATACTTTATACTGTATATACGTATTGTAATCGTATCTTGTAATACTGTGTCTTAATTGAATTCTTATTTCCAATAGACGTGTGATTTTCTGCAGCTCTTCGTCGAGCAGACGGAAGCAAATCCGCCGGAGTTTAGGGGTAAAGGACTTCGACGACAGCTTTGCTTTAATCCATAAAATATAATGTTATATATTTTTAACCACAATAAGATTTAATTAGTTGATTTTATAATTTATTACAAACATCAATATTGGTTGTTTTAAAGTTTTAATCAAGTAATTTGTAAACAAACATAAAATACAAGTTTAATTTGATATTAGCAAATGCTTGTTGTAAATAATGATTACTAAATCATAATAACTAAATAAATTATTTTATTTTACAAAATAAAAAGTTATAGAAAAATGAGTTATCAAAAGATTTTAATTTGTTTAACAAATGTTTTAATTGTTGTTTGTTTGCAGTAATAATATGTTTATCGACCGACCAGTCGTTACAGTCCTTTAATAGATGATCAACTTTTGGCCGATCATTGGCCTCCCATTCGTTCATTGCTTTAATAATGTCATACATTTTGCTCACTTTATTCGTAAATGTGGTTGAAATGTATTTTTCAATACCACTAAATAGAGAAAATAATCCATGATAAATTTCACAAATATTGCAAAACTATATCCCAGTGATTTATAAACAATAGATATTATATAAATCTTATTATTTATACTGAAATATGGTATAAAATATTATCAAAATAATAAGAACTAAACATACATAGTGTCTTTGTCATACAGTTCTGATGCAATTACGCCCAGGCTATAAATGTCAGATATATAGTTGTAATGTTTACCCGTGCTTACTTCCGGAGCCATATATTTCACTGAGCCTACATCCCGAGTATGGCTCATTAAATGTCGCTCATGGTCAGTGGCCAACCCAAAGTCACCTAGTTTTAAAAATCTGTTGCTATTTTCGTTGTACAAAATCAATATATTCTCCGGTTTTAAGTCCCGGTGAATCACCGGTGGATTCAAAGAGTGAAGATTTCGGAGGCATTCTAATAGTTCTCGAAATATTTGGCACGAAATGAAATACTCGTAACAAACCATTGGTTGCGATGACTGTCTGTTAAATACGCGGGGTTTGTCTTTAAGTACTGACGCGAGTGTTTGCGTACAGAACTCCATCTGAATGTACATATAATTGGATTCGAGCCATGAATCGTAATATCTGACCGCATATTCTGGGTCTAGCTTTTTAAGATTTTCCACTTCTTTTTGGAGTCGTGTATTGTTGTCATTTGAAACTGAAAATATTTTACCAAATTTTATCTTATATACAATTATAGATAACATTTTTAAATATTTTGTATATTACCATTATAAATGAGTCTCTTTATAGCATATGTATTACCATTAGATTTTTGCTTCACTTTAAATACTGTCCCAAAAGAACCAAAACCTAAAGGTCTAATCTCATTGAATTGTAAGACATAAATACTATCACATTTTATATTAATTGTATTATAAGTGGTTTCACGCTCATTAGCGTATATATCAATTAAATTATGATAATTTGTTTTATCTAATTGATTTTCCTGGTCAATTTGGTGTATTTCATCATTTATAAAAACAAATACAAAATTATACTTTAAGTACAACTGAAAGTGTTGTAAATGTTGGACACAATATTCTGTTGGTATTTGTGTCGGAATGATTTCGATCATTTCTCTCCTATTTGCCCAATATTTGCCACAAAAATATATTGCATTTGTTGTAAGAAAATAGGTTCCGCAACGTCTGAAATCAATTGCCGTCACATCAGTTAATGTTGATATCAATCGAGGTTCCGATACTTTATCACCTGTTGTGTTGTGTCCCAATTGATAGTCTTTAGTACTGCCCCAACTGAACACACGTCCATCGGTTGTGATGGCAAATGAAGTGTCATAACAACAATAAATGGATTTTATTGTATAATTGTCATCAAACTGTAATCTAAATGGGTTTAAAAGTAGTAAATCGTCATTTGTATCCCCGCAACCAATTTGTCCCAAATAATTGTCACCCCAGGCATACACCTGGCCATCACTTGTGAGAGCGAGTGAATGAATAGTACCGCAACTGATTTGTACAATGTTTTATCATTAAAAAACGATATTCTTTGTGGGACTAAATAATCTATATTTTGATTATTTGTGGCCAATTGTCTAAATTTATTATTACCAAATCCATATATCATATTTTGTTCATTTCGTGCTAACACAAAATCTCCTCCATTGACAAAGCATTTTATCTTTTGATTACACAATTCCGGTATCAGTTGTGGCGATATTATGGGTCGTTTATGTCCAAAGCCCAAACAACCATCTCGGTTTTTGCCCAAACCATACACGTCATCATCAATTGTTACAAACAGCACATTTGCATCATCATAATTATCACGAAATACATGTAATTTTGAAATACTTCTTTTAATATTAATTGGAATTTCATCACAAATTCTAATCTTTTCCAATAATTCACACATTTTACGCAATTATATTCATTTGGTTATGTAATTAATTATGTATTAATTTAACAATATATCTTTGCAATTTAATTTTTAAAGCAGGACAAAAATATACTGCCAAAATTACTTCAAAAATTATTATATAACGACGAAGTTAATTTTATTATGAAAAATTATAAAATGGCGAAAATGATATTAATGAATAAATAAATATATATTTTTATATTTAAATATAAAATGTACAGTATTTTGTGTTTTTAATACGATGTAAGATCAACCCTTTCATAAAATATATCAAGACATAGCAATTAAGTTGCAATGATTTTGTTACTATAGCAATTAACAGTATTATAAGGCGATAAGAATATTAAAATATTCACTATTTATAATATGGAAAATAATGTTTAAATACTGCATAGTAAGTGTTGATAATAATACTTAAATAATATTTTTAATACAACATATTTAACAAAATGGAGAAAATAACAAATCGTAATCTATATCCTAATTATTTTATCAAATGTAAAAAGTTGATTCAACTAAGTGCCAAATTTGTGGCCCACCTTACAGAACATCCCTATTTCTGCGATGACATGAACAAAGTGGTCAAGGTTATTTAATAAATGATTGTAAACAAATAATGAAAAATTGATGTTTCGTTAATTTGACAGAATTTAGAGAGTGATAGCGAAAAAGTGGTCTTCATTTTGGTTGCGTTCACTCGTTCTCGCAGTGCTTGCAGTGAATTCATACGACTATTGCGTGAATCGGGTCAGAGAGAGGCCGCAGACATACTCCTTGAATATAATGCACCCAAAATACCTAATACGGAGTTCAGGGTTTGTCACGAAATACCGTTAGTATTGTTTTTATTATGTAAAAACATTAAGTCTGTGTTTGGTCACAAATTACCAATACATTTTATAAGTGATTTATTTAAAATAATCTGTATATAATTTATTTTACGATAGTATTTTCTAATTATTTCATATTTGTTTTAGTATTATATTATTTACACATTATTTTACATTTAAATTAAATATATTTTTTAAATAAATATAACGATGAATTTAAATTGTTTAATAAACATATTATTTACAGATTTTACGAGTCTAAAGCTCCAATGATGGGAAGTCTTTACTATAATATGGATCAAAAGCCGAGAGGAAAGTGTATTATACTAAACAATGTGTCAAATGAGTTGTATATGGAGTCCAAGAGATTTCAATACATATTTGAAAAACTGCACTTTCAAGTGAAAAAGTGTTACAATTGGACCGCAAAACAAATTACCACTAATTTGAGAGAAATCATTGAAGAAGAGGACAAATCGTGTCAAGCATTAGTTGTTATGATTATAAGCCATGGATTAGAAGAGAAGATAATGGGTTCGGACGCGTGCGACGCGATGAGGGTATTGGGAGATAACGCCAACGACACGGCAGCCAAACGAGTGCTCGACACCGATGTGGTCGACATCAGAGATATTGTGGATCTCTGTTCGGTTCAGAATTGTCCGGATCTGAGAAATATTCCCAAACTATTCTTCTTTACGTGTTGTAGAAATTGTATAATAATTACAATATATTTCATTATAAAATATACTAATTGTACAATAATTGTTTAAATTGTTTTTTATTACCGAAACTAAGCGTTAACAAGCGAAACGTATGGCGAACTCATAAATGGCAAACCTATGGTCGAAGTGGCCGCACATCCCGACAGAGATTTCCCTGTTATGCAGACATTAGACCGGCATTGGATGGACAACAATATGGATACGTTTATATGTTATTCCTGTTCCGAAGGTTAGTTTATTGATATATTTGTTATATAATTATTTATTTGTATTCTGTATATTGTATTGTATTTGTGAATTGTTAGGACATAAAACGTTTTACGACGAGGAATATGGTATCAGTCACTTCGGACAGGCCTTCAGCCATACGTTAGCTCAATACGCGTGCGAAGAGACGCTGACATCAATAATGAGCAGAGTTAGTTATTATTAAAGCCTTTCATATCGTGCAAATGCATGTTTTTACCGGTTAGCTGTATATGTTTGGGACTTTGGGGGCAAACGAATGACATAATAAGGGGTGTTTTGAAGAACTTTTATTTTGCATATAAATGCATATTTGAATCATAAATGCATATAACTGCATATTTGGTTTAAAAGCAGAAAAACATGGATTTGCTCGAAAATCATAACTAAACATGTCTAAATTGTTAGAAAATTTACAATTATTTAAAATTTATTGTATAATTGGACCAAATATTAAGTCATAAAACAAATATTTATCTGATTAACATTGTATATTAATGTTAAAGTATTACCTATTGTAGTTCTAGCAATTATTACAGCATTTAAAAAATAAGCCATATATTTTTTATTTATATTTTATCTGTAATTTATAACATTTAAATAAGTTTTTAAGGCCTAATGACCATTTTCATCATAACATTTCGTCATTTTGTTAATAAATTATATTAAATCATATTTATATCGTATATTAACAGAATTATAAGTGCATATATGTGTGCATATTTAGCCACTTTTTAGTGCATATTATATGACATATTTGACTGCTTATAAATGCATATTTTGAAAGGCTTTAGTTATTATTATTCAATTTATGTCTCAATTATCTGAAAAATCTTTAATTAAATTTCAATTATTTCAATAGACTTATGATTTTCTGCAACTCTTCAAAGAGCAGATGGACTCAAATCCTCCGGAGTTTAAAGTGAAAGGACTTCGACGAAAACTTTGCTTTAATCCATAAAACACTAATACATTACGTTTTATATAATGTTTGCTTAATCTTATAATTTTTAAATACTGTTTTGACTTTTTAATAAAAAGTTTGGCTTTAAATTAGTCAAGATGTTTGACTGAAAGCTCTTGGTAAATATAAATTGATTTTAAATTATTCATAAAGGTCAAACAGTTTTTACAAGAAATTGTAAAAAGTACTTTACTTTATGAAGATCTTTTAAGTTATTAAATCAATTGAATCACTTACCCGTAGATCTGGGCACTAGTTTTATTGCTTTGTAATAAATTACAAACTATTTTTGTCTAAATGTCATACAAAACAAAAAAAACTTTTTAACTTTACGTTAAAGTATTTTAATTAATATCTCAAATAATGGTAATGAAGGAAATCTGTAGAGAACTTGTTAACATTTATGTATAAATTAATTTCATTAACACATCACATGTCTGAGGAATTCTGTGTCTGAAAAATGTATAAAAATAAGAAATATTTTACCAAAATAAATATAATTTGATTCTAAAACTAACAAAATCTAGACATTTAGGGATAAATTCATTAAATCTGAAATATAAAGAATATATTTCTCTATCGACTCCCAAATGGATACTTCAAAACATCTGTATTGAGAGAGAGAGAGAGAGAGAGAGAGATCAAGTTCATAATTTTAAAATTTATCATCAAATAGATTCTAATTCTTATATAAAGTATTCTTATGTAAAGAATAAGCCAAACAATTTGTACAAACATCCAAAATGATTACATAAAACCCTAACAAATTGTGTAATAGTATATTGTCATTACCATAATTTGTAGTAGCGTATTTTGCAAACATTGTATTTTTGAAAAGAATACATATTTTATGTAATTTTGGTCAATGAAATAATGGGATATTAATTGTCAAACATATGATATTTCACGTGAAAGTTTCATAAAATTAATGAAACCGATCGATGAAATAAAAATTTAATAAAATCTCCCAAGAATGTGCATTTAAATGAAATTGAAAATTTGAAAAAATGTAATTGTGCAATTCTATCAAAATATAAATAAATAACTAAATAATAATGTACATTTATTTATTTAATTATGGTAAAATTGCGAATGCAAAAAAATCAATAATAAATATAATGTATAATATTTATACTAAAAGTGTTGAATTCCTTACATTTTATTCGTCTACTTTTATTTCTTATTATTTAGGAATTTAATAAAAAAAATTTAGTGAAAACTTACAAGTTAGTAGTTTTAAAACAATTTTTATTTTTTGTACAATATTATATTTTCTTTAAAAACATTTAAGTGAAAAAGTCTTTATTCACTATTTCTTAGCCATTAATAAAAAGCATTTGAAATCACCATTTATTACATTGTATTCAATGTTAGCACTCAATGAAAACGATGAAAATCAAAGTTGTCACAAACGGGGGGCGTATGTGTTGTACAGACCAATGCTCAACATTATCTTATTAAGCGACAAACTTGTTTTATTTAATGGACATTCAGTCTTTGTGCCAACATATATATCGATTATTTTAGTTTAGGTCTTAATCTCGTGTCGATTAACTAGTTTTAAGTGGACATAAAAAACATATTGTATTCAATGGTATTTCTGTCACAATAAATCAAATTCATGGGTCCGTAAAAATAGTTTAGTTTGTGTCGGCGTTTCATATGCCGGCCCTTCGTCTCAGTTAATGGCCTTCAAATCGTTTGCAATAATGAAATCATAATTTCTTGTTTGCCGACAGTATATAAAGACGTGGATTAAGTCACCGACTGTTTGACTATATCTCCTAAAACTGGTTCAACATATTATTGTTGTAATAATAATATACATTTCACTGTAAATAAGCTCTCGCTATTGAGTAATTCATAGAAACTTCTTATAAATGTCTAGAAATA
>CAJPIZ010001020.1:8610-19038 GCA_905368565.1 Medioppia subpectinata | reverse complement strand
AAGCTGTAATCCCATGTTAAATCCCATAGAGCGGGGGGAAGGGGGGGCATAACGATCCTATAAACCACATTCTTCATATATGAATCGTGGTTAAAAAGTCGGTTAATAACCCGATTGGCCGCTTGTGTTCGGTGGGTTTGCAATTGATTTCTGTTATAATTTATTTCATGATATCTGCACTAAGCTATTGTCAGATAATGTGTGAGTCCTAATTACAAAATAATCACTTTAAACACATCTTTAGCAAAAATATTTACCTATAAAAATGTGATAATTTTTAGTCAAATATTTTGTTGTACATTTTTAAATATAATTCCGACTGACAAACTTTTAAAAATTTTGTTCTTAAACTATTTATCCAATTTTGAAACTTGGATTCTGGTTCCTAGATATGTCAACTTAAATTATTAAACTAATTTCAAAATTTTATCCACACGGCTTCTTAGTTAAGGAACTTATTTATTATTTAATCCAATATTATTTAACCAATATTTAAATTGTTAATGTGACAATTCATGTTTCTAGAATTTCCCATTGGATTTTGTCCTGTATTATTAACAAAGGGTGCAATGGTATTAAATTTTTAATGAATTACATTATTTTTGTGATAAATTACTATTAATAAATTTTAGTGTTTGGTATCGCTTAACAGAATTAATAAATTCATTAACGCGAATGAAATTAATGATAACATCATTTGTAAAGATAAACACAAAACAATTTTAATATCAATAAAAAATGCCACATTTTCATGGGATAAACACATTCCTCCGGTTCTAAAGAATATATCATTGGAAGTGTTTGAACATAAATTAGTGGCAGTCGTGGGTTTAGTGGGCGCCGGAAAGTCATCGCTTTTATCGGCACTTTTGGGTGAATTGGTTACTCTGGAGGGAAGCGCTTGTGTTGAGGGAAGTGTCGCTTATGTACCACAAGAGGCGTGGATTCAGAATAAGACACTCAAAGAGAATATAGTATTCACTAATGAATTGAATGATGAATACTATGAACGAGTGCTCGAATCGTGTGCTTTAGTGCCAGACTTGGCTCAACTTCCGAACAGAGATCTGACAGAAATCGGGGAAAAAGGTATCAATCTGTCCGGCGGTCAGAAACAGAGGGTTTCAATGGCGAGGGCTGTCTATTCCAACCGAGATATCTATTTACTCGACGACCCGTTCAAGTATTTATTGCTATATAATTATACTATTTTTATGGCATGATGTTTTGTACAGTTTTGCAAATAATGTACAATTTTTAAAAAATATAATAATGTTTATTTAATGCTTTGTAGCAACAATTCAGTTATGAACGGGGGTTATAGGATTGATCGGCTTTCATCCGGCTTCCATCGGGCCCCACCCTATGAGATTTAATATAAGATTTCAGTTTAAAATTATGGCTATACTTTAACATCGGGAAACTCACCTAGGATAACATAATAATGTTTTATCGTGGGTTTTTATGGTGAGCACTTTTTCCCCCGTCCCCGTCAGTCCCCGTCGATAAATTTTACTTGATGTTTTATATATGTAATCAATGTAGAATTCATCGCTGAGTTCGAATCTAAAATCCAAAATATATTATTTTAAATATTTTTCGAGTTATTCGACTTATGATATTTTTTATCGAAAATTTTTAAGTAATATAATTTATTGATATGATATATGATTTCGATGTAAATTTTAACCCTAATTAATATTATCAAATCGGTTTTAAAATTAAATGTATAATTTTTGAACTATTCGACTTTAAAATGTTAAAATTTGAATAACTTTAAAAATATTTAATGTAGAAAATTGAAAATTTAAGATTCGAAATCAGCGTCAGATTCTATATCAAAATCATGTCATATTTATAAATTACATAACTTTAAAATTTTCGACAAAAAATATTTTAAGTCGAATAACTCAAAAAATATTCGAAATAATATATTTTGGATTCCAGATTCAAACTCAGCTATGAATTCTACATTGGTTACATATATAAAATATACATGTAAAATTTATCGACGGGGACGGGGATCGACGGGACGGGGGAAAAGTGTTTTCCGGTTATTATAGGATTACAGCATAAGTCTATGACATAAATTTAACATGTTTAATGCTAATAGCGTGACCAACTCATAATTTTTGGAAATAAGATATTCCCCCATATTTGACAAAAATATAAAGGACAAATATAGGACACA
The DNA here is from genome assembly GCA_905368565.1 of Medioppia subpectinata. Lineage (NCBI taxonomy): Eukaryota > Metazoa > Arthropoda > Arachnida > Sarcoptiformes > Oppiidae > Medioppia > Medioppia subpectinata. Next base: position 16,847 of record CAJPIZ010001020.1, on the reverse strand, counting down.
TGTTTTTATTTATTATTTAATTGACATAAATTTACAGACATATTAATACGCTGTTATTTATTTAAATTTATATTTTGTGGTTGATTTTACAAATAAAAAAGATGTTGATTTGTCAATTATTCTAAGTTTTATTAATTTAGATAACAATATTTTTAACCACTATTCTAATATAAATAATGTGGTTTATAGGATCGTTCGGCCTCCCCTTTGACAATGCTAATCCTACGGGTAATGTTAAGTCTATGAAGTTAATTCTGATCTTAGAAACAATGATAAATCTATGGAACTAGTGCTTAATAGTATATGTTTAAAATACAAACAATAAATTAAAATGAGAATGAAAAATTTTGAAAAATCATATTCATCTAACAATGCTTTAAAAATTAAATTTTCAAAATACAATTATTAAACGCAATGTAAAGACTATATATTTATTGAGAATAACCCGAATAGTAATTAACGTATATCATCGCTGTGTAATCTTTGTTTTTAAACTACTTCAAAATTGCAACAGGTTTTTCTCAATAATATGACATTTCAATTATAACAACTCAAAAAATTGTTTAGATTGTGATAATTCTTTTTTATAACAAACATTAGTTAATGTTTTATAAATTTTGTATTGGGACAATCTCTATTTGTAGTATAATTTGACTTGTATATAATGATTTACAAAATATATGTACAAAATATTTAAAAGCCTGAGCATTTGTGAAATTTTTACATACTTTATATGGGTCTATGACATTTGCTCGAAAGACATTTGCTTAAAAATATTAACTTAAATTGTAAAATTAACTTGTTAAACCTTACCTAACTTAATCAAACTAACCTAAACTAACTAATATACTTATATTTAATATTATTATTTGTAATATTTACTAATTTAATGTATTTAAAGCAAATTAAATTAAAAATTTTCGAGCAAATGTCTGCTTTCTACTTTTTATAGCATTTGATTATCTTCTAAAAAGAGTAATTGATAAAACAGCTTAGGGCAACGAGATTTATTGATTACTTTATTTATAAAATGAAGTTTATGTATTTGATTAATTGTCCTTTATTTTGTATTTTGTTTGATAATTTGATTGTTTGTGAAATAAATTGAAAATTTCACTAAAAATTCAATCAAAATAGAGTTAAATTGTTCAACTTTTATTTAAAATAAAAATAGGACATTCAATAGTCCTATTCAGTCCCTTCATAAGACAGTAATTTAACAGTTCACATATAGGACTTTCCTTTGCAATATAGGACGGTTGGTCACGCTAAATGCTAAGTCTATTAAGATTATGCTGTTGTATAAATATATAATAAACAAATTTAACAATTTGAATAAAATAGTAATTAAAATAACATTAAATGGACTAATTGCTGTTAAGAATATTAATATACTCACAACAACAATATTGAAAGTAAGCTAACTATGGCCTACTTATTATTAATCATATTACCTTTCCAAATAATATTTAACATATAGTATTGCTATGTTAACTTTGTTTTAATATATTAATAATTTAATTTTTATAGCGCTGTGGACACACATGTGGGCAAACATTTGTTTGAGAAAACTATTGGAAAAAACGGTTTATTAAAAGACAAAATAAGAATTTTAGTTACAAATAGTGTCTCTATTTTGCCAAATGTGGACCAAATTGTGGTCATAAAGAATGGATACGTCTCTGAATCGGGAACTTTTGAAGAGTTGGTCTCAAAAAATGGTTATTTTGCTGAATTTGTGACCGAATATCTGTCCCAACAGTCGGACAATGAACTCAAAAATGAAGACAAAAAAATTGTTAATAAATTAAGAAATTTAATTAAAAAAGTAATTAATCAAACAAATGGAAGATTCAATGCGTCGGGCGTTGGAAATGAATGGAAAAATCTAATTAAACAAATGTTAAATAATTTAAGAGAAAAACGATTACAAGAAGAAAATATTATTAAAAACCAATTATTGGTTAAAACGAGTGGAAAGTTAACCGAAATCGAGAGTTTAGAGACGAGTTCTGTTGGACTCAAAATATACAAAAAATATATTACTTTAATTGGTTTGTGGTTTTGCGCCGTTATTATTGGCTCATCACTCGCCTCAACAATGGCTCAAATATTATCGGGTCTTTGGCTGAGCGAGTGGTCCGACGACTGCCTCGATTCCAATCAAATAAATGATACAAATGTCCGTTACATAAGACTCGGAGTTTACGCCGGAATCGGTGTCTTTGACACTGTTGTCACTTTCATTTTACACACATTTATCAGTTTTGGATGTATTGGAGCCGCGAAACAATTGCATAACATTATGTTGGATAAGATTATAAGAGCGCCAATCAGTTTCTACGGTAATAGTGTCAAATTTTTTAAATGTTTATAAAAAGTATTGATAAAAACATTTTCCAGACACGACACCAATCGGACGAATTCAGAATCGATTCAGTCGTGACATGGATTCAGTCGATGTTTCTCTTGTACTCAGTTTTAAGCAAACAATTGCAACCATTTTGAGATCAATTGTCGCCATGTTTCTCATTACATTTCAAACACCATTAGTATTGACTGCAATCCTTCCCTTGTTTTTTTTGTATTATTTCATTCAAAAGCTATATATTCGCACTTCTCGTCAACTCAAACGCATTGAGTCGACCACTCGTTCCCCTATTTATAGTCATTTCAGTGAAACAGTTAGCGGTTCCACAAGTATTAGAGCGTATGGAGTATCCCATCAGTTCATACAGGAATGCAATAGACGTGTCGATAAAAACCATATGTGTTATTATCCAAGCTTTACAGCTTCCCAATGGCTCGCAATCAGACTGGAATTATTAGGCAATTGTATTGTATTTTTAATGTCAATATTTGTTGTGTATTATCGTTTCGAATTAAGTCCGGGTATTGCGGGTCTGGCTATTGGTTATTCACTTGATATAACGCGATGTCTAACATTTTTAGTAAATTACACATCAAATGTCGAAACTAATATCGTTTCGGTTGAGAGATGTCTTGAATACACGGAAACTCCAACAGAAGTATTTAATACTCAAAATATTTACTTATTGTATACAAGTATTTAAATAAATAATTATATATAATTTTTAAACTGATTGATAGGCCGACTGGTATAATGAGGAGACAAAACCATCGCTCGATTGGCCGGAAAGGGGAGAAATAAAGTTCAGTGAATACAGCACTAGATATAGAAAAGGATTGGATTTAGTGCTCAAATCGATTACATTAGAAGTGAAACCCAAAGAGAAGGTGGGAATAGTCGGCAGAACGGGTGCCGGAAAGTCATCGCTAACTCTGGCGCTCTTCCGACTCATAGAACCGGTCAATGGATCTATACGTATAGACTCAGTGGACGTCACAAAACTGGGTTTACATGACTTGAGATCTCGCATAACAATTATACCTCAAGACCCGGCGCTCTTCACCGGAACATTGCGCCTCAATTTGGATCCATTCAACCGATACTCAGACACTGATATCTGGAGGGCCTTAGAGTCGGCACATCTCAAGCAATTTGTGAACACTTTGGAGAAGGGATTGAGTCATGAGATCTCTGAAAGCGGAGAAAATCTAAGTGTTGGACAAAAACAGTTGATTTGTTTGGCCAGAGCTCTGTTGAGAAGAACTAAGATTTTGGTGTTGGACGAAGCGACCGCTGGTATGCATTGTTTGGCTTTAATTTAATTTTAACAAATATATATAATAATTTGTTTCAGCGGTTGATATGGCAACGGATGACTTAATCCAAGAGACGATTAGAAAAGAGTTTTGTTTGTCAACTATTGTTACGATCGCTCATCGATTGAATACAATCATAGATTACGACAAAGTGTTGGTAATCGATAAGGGAATGGTAGCCGAGTTTGATTCACCCCATTATCTCTTGCAAAACACTAACTCTATCTTCTATTCAATGGCTAAAGAAGCAAATCTTATATAAATATAAATACGTTTTATTATTATATTATAATATTACAGACCCAATTAATACTAACTAGAGTTCCACGATCAATTATGCACAAAACTGGATTCCCATTAGAAAATCAATCCTAAAACTTGACTATAGAATATTTTTAAAGCATAATTAACAATATTCTGTAAACATAATAATGAAATTGTTGAATTAATTTTTAAACGTTATTATTAATAAATTAAAATAGTTATTAGTACCTTAATAACTAAAGCCTCTATTTTTCGGAAATTCCAGATTTCTTAAATTTAATTTCTTGTATAGTCGGGAATAACATCCCATTCGTCTCGAGGGCGATAAAGACTCAAAAATATATCATTTTTATTTTAGAAAGCCCATTTTATGCCCGATTTGTCTAAAACTCGGTTTATATTTAACATAACAAATAATACAGCATATTGTAATAAATAAAAGTGGTTTAGCTAAGATACGCCTACTTAAATAAATGGTTTACTTTTTTTAGTATTTTTTCGCGCTTTCACACACTGACTGTACCTTTTTATTTATAGATTAATGCCATAACACTGGTGGCCATAAGTAGTTAGAATAGAGGATGGAGCACATAAACTAGACGCAGTTGCATTTTATTACAGCTAAATGGGAGCAGCAAAGGTAGTTAGAATAAAAGATGGAGCACATATACTAGACGCAGTTGCATTTTATTACAGCTAAATGGGAGCAGCAAAGGTAGTTAGAATAAAAGATGGAGCACATATACTAGACGCAGTTGCATTTTATTACAGCTAAATGGGAGCAGCAAAGGTAGTTAGAATAGAGGATGCAGCACATATACTAGACGCAGTTGCATATTTGAACAACTAAATGGGAGGGGCAAAGGTTGTTAGAATAGAACAAAGAGCACACTTACTGGACGAAGTTGCATTTTTGAACAGCTAAATTAGAGGGGCAAAGGTAGGGAATAAATTTGCTCATATTCATTTCACACCCGCCCTCGACGACCGAAAATGAAACCAAACATAAATCAATACCACAGCAAATAATTAACATCAATTAATTGTGTAAACCTTTTATTGATTATTGATTACAGTACAATAATAATTAAATATATTTACGTAAAATAAATATTATATTATGTCGGCATATTGGACAAAGATTGTGAAGATGATTGCGGTGCATCGTACGCACGTAACGTGATGCCCACATGGGAAGAACACGGCTCCAATCTTTTGGACGAAGCAAATTTTGCACGTTAGCGCTGGATGAGCTGTAGCCGACCAATCGAGCAGCGCGTGTTAAAGATTGCCAAAGTTGACGAAGGCATTGCCACCGCGCGCATGCAATAGCAATCATAATTCCTCTGTGGTAGCCAAATCCAGTGCCAAAGCTAGCCGGCATTGAGGCGACTGTAGCGCCACGGCGACTCTCTGATCAGCCATGATCAGAGACTGTCGTCGAATGCGTACATGACAATAGTCATAATTGATCTGTCAAACTCGTAGTAAGTAAAGCCGTTGTGTAATCTGTTGAACGTAATGTTTTTGTACACAATGGCTTTTTGTATGTCTGCTGACGTGTAATCCTGAACACTTTTCAATGGTATAATATTGCTGAAACCGCGTATACAGTTGTAATAAAAAGAGATTGTGATTGTATCAGTCCGATTATATTTATTAATAAGTTTTCCCACAATCAATTCAAGTATAGAGTAAAAGCCTTCTTCATTCGTTGAGTGAATTGATTGCGGATCGCGTGGTATAAATTGTATGGTTATAGTTTACAAATGCAAATTGAGATAATCACTTACTGTATGTTCAATAATTTTGAAATATGAGTTTATACACTCGCGAGACACAAAGTCGTCGTGCACAAAATCATTGTATTCAAGTGCAGCCATTAGATATTATCAGCACTGTGTGCACATTTTAACACACAATGCACAGTGTCATCGATCAGCGAGTCTTTATATATAATTAAAAACAAGGATCACACAGCGATGCTATACGTTGACCACATACAGAATATAGTACAGAATATAATACAGAATATACTGCTATACGTTAACCACAATTCGGGAAATGTATCAAAGATTTTAAATTTATCAATACTATTGTTGGAATATTTTCACTATTATTATTTTGAGAATTTTAAATGTTTTTGACAACATTAAGTTCTATTTATTATGTAAAGTTCTATTATAATCCCATTGTCCCATTGATATACCATTACCATGTTATCCATATGACATAGATTTAGCATCACCCATAGACTTATCATTGCTATAGACTTACCATTACCCATAGACGTATCATTGTCATAGACTTAGCATTATTCATGTTATATGTATGCCATAGATTTAGCATCATCCATGTTATCACTATGCCAAAGACTTAGCATTACCTATAAACTTATCATTGCCCAAAGACTTAGCATTACCCATAGACTTATCATTGCCATAGACTTAACATTATCAATGTTATTCTTATGCCATAGACTTAAGCTGTAATCCCATAGAAACTCATGTTAACGCCTCCCCATGTTAATCCTATGAGAGCTTTCCTATGTTAAATTATAGCCGTAGACTTAAGCTGTAAACCCATGTTTAATCCCATAGGGTGGGGGGCCGGAGGGGAGAGGGAGAGGGGGGCCGAAAGATTCTCAAAACCACATTATTCATATCAAAATAATGGTTAAAAATATTTCCAGAGTTGTTTGAACTGTGTGAAAACATATTGGGCATGTGTTGAGCTTTTATGTACATTGTTTGCATGTAGCGCTGTGACATCAAAGTAAAAGCACCACCCCAACTTATTTTTAAACATACTTTACATAATAAAAATTGTTGTTAGTCGCTGTATCGCCGTTGTTTATTTTTTTGCGCGAGTATCTATAGCATTAGCGACCGGCGCTTGTTGACCATATTTTGCTACACACACGTCGTATAATTACGAGAATGATGTGAACGGCTGTCGGTGTTGTTTTTATCGTTCATTCATCACTTCGAACACACGAATTTTTGATTGCATTTTCAAATTAGTAAATTGGAGCACAAAACTGGCACGGATCCACATGGCAATTGAGCGGCGTTTCAAATTTAATTTGCCAACAAGTTCGACTGATTCGTTGATACACTCTTGTCCCTTATTCATAAACTGATACGTCGGGAAAGTTCCTGCATGTAGTATCCACGGATCATTATCGTTGTTACAGCCAGGCACGTATTGTCCGCCAAAAAAATTAAAACACTTTAACCGACATCTAGGACCAATATAATATAGTCCGGCCTCGGCATACAGTCTAGGATACTACCGTCATATTGTCATGTAGTTAAGCAAGTGTTTGTATTGAGTAATTGGAAATCCCAGTATTAATAGTGCATTATTCATAAATTTTTTTATATTGTTTAGTCACTTTTTAAAATGACCTAAAGTCAATTATACTTTTTTAAAACATACAAAATAAATGTGATTTAGTAACTAATTTTGATATACTTTTATTTTTACGAGTGTAAAACCTTACATTATTTTGCTCGTAGCTTCCACAGTGCTTAGATACTATTCAAATTGAGTGTAGAGTGGAATAAATGTAGAATAAATTTTCGTGTGATTCAAATGACGCCAATCGCTCCTCATATGTTTGATAAGTATTGTCATTTGTACACCCACCGCAACACGGTTTCGCTGGGCGTGTAAAAAATGGGGTCGGCTCCTATCGGCATATTCCCGACATTTATTTTCATTATGAATAGGCACAGAACAAAATGTAGTGCATGTTCGTGTAACGGGCGGTTCCCCGGCTGCCAATTACTGATTATACTTCGGCAAGGCACACATAACACTGGTTTCATTTAGTTTGAAAAATCCCGCATTAGCCAAACTTTGTGGGACACATGTTCACAACTCCACTTAGGTTTCAATCTGGTCGTAAATGTTTGAATACGAATACTTTTTGTTTTCTAAAGATGGAAAAATTCATATATCGAGTCTTCGCCATCAATTTCAGAAATATTGTTGTAGTCCATAAAAAACATTTTCATATAAAACCACTCAAGGCTTTCTTTGATAATTTGACTTGTCATGTTTGTGGTGTTGTCTCTCAACAAGTCTCAACAAACAATGTAATGATATCAGTGTTTCACCAAGTACATATACTCATTGGATCGCATTCTATTTAGTCTACCAATTGAGCTTTCTCTCGTAAAATTGTCAAATCTATTGTCAACACTAATTTTTAACTACTATTCTGATATGAATAATGTGGTTTATAGGATCGTTCGGCGCCCCTCCCCCCGACCCCCCCC
>CAJPIZ010001019.1:4441-19047 GCA_905368565.1 Medioppia subpectinata | reverse complement strand
GATAAATATAAGGCTAACCGAAGCCCTCTGGAAGGGTTGTGCTCATTGGGTGCCATTAATTATTGTAATTAATTAATAAATGTGTTGTAATTTATGATACTTTAGTAATTTTTAAATTTTTAATTTACCGGTAATTATAATTAATTTTGTAATTAAATGCAATTTATTTGTTAATTAACAGTACATTGATTTCTTTATCGGGACATAATTTATGGACACGTTTTATATGTGATTACCATTGAGTGAATTTGTGGTCTATTTTTGTATTTATTTTTTATTTACATTTAATTTTGTTTTTAAAAAACAAATGGTTTTATAAAATGTGAACCAAAACTGAATTGAATTTAATTATAAAATTAGTTTTAATCAATGTTTCGGTTGTATTGAAACAATGCGTGACTTATCAGTGAATGAGTGTCTGTTTGATGGCATGAGTGGTGATAATGAAAGACGGATTTCATGTCATGGATTTCATGTGTCGAGCAAACAGTTTGTCGTCTATTAATTAATAGGTCTTCCGATCAATTGGTCTGTTATTTGTCTGAAGCCGTTATCACTCGACAGACACCACATATCGGGACAACTCTTTGGAGACTCTAAATCTGTGGACACAATGTCTGCCCAATAGTCAGCTCATCAGTGATCACATCTCATGTAAGTCTTTGAGTGCACACATCCTGTGATGATGGGATCAATTGTGTGATAGTCACCAACACTTGTGGTCACACGTGATAAATCATATGTTCAGAGAGAGAGAGAGAGAGAGAGAGCACTAGTGATTATAACTTTAATGACAAGTATATTTTCCAATAGTTGAAAGGTGTGACCAGTTATAGCCGAAGACCTACTTATGGATACAAACGGAACGGAGATCAAAGTGGACGCCAAACCTGTGGCCCGATTCCAGCCGAGCGTTGTCTGCGAGACCGACGGCTGCGGCAAACGTTTCATCAACGAAGAGGTGTTGCGTTTGCATCGGAAAAGTCATTTCACGCAACGGATCCAATGCTTGTCCGCCGGCTGTCAGTACGAGTCGGGCGATCGGCGAGCGCTGGTCGAGCACATGAAGTCCGAGCACCGGATCGCGCCGTTTGTCTGCGTATACGACACGTGCGGACAACTGTTTGACTCGCGGGACGGCTTCGAGACACACGTCCAGCGAAAGCATTTGCATATATTTAAGTGCCATTCCGTCGGTTGCGGCAAAAACTTCTTCAGCGAACAGCACTTTGAATGTCACGTCAAGATATGCGACACAACGTTGAACTGCAATATCCAGGGCTGTGACTACCGGTGCGATCGCGTCCAACAGCTTAACGATCACATGAACGTTCATTTGGTGGCCAATCTGTCGCCGCCTATACCACAGACAACGCCCAAACTTGCCATCACTCGCGACCCGTACGGGTCGGGCGTCCAACTGATCCGTCAGAAGTACTTAACCAAAGGCTACGGCATTCAGAAGAAGAAGAAGATGAAGACGAAGAAAATGAAGCGCCAGTTTCGCTGCGATCAGAGCGCCTGTAACTACCGGTGCGATCGCGCCGTCGACTTCGCCCGCCATAAGCGCACTCATAAGCAACAGCAACGACAACAGCAGAAGCAACGGTTCCAATGCGCGCACATGTCGTGCGGCCAACAGTTCGCCGCCGAAGACACGCTGGAAGAGCACGTGAACGACGCGCACCGGGGGTTCCGCTGCGAGTTCGCCGGCTGTCACAAAGTGCTCAAAACGCGGCTCAGTCTTCGGCAACACATGAAACTGCACACAAACACCGAGAAGGCGTTCCGCTGTCCGGCGCCGCTATGTCATAAGCTGTTCCGCACGAAATACAATCGCGACACTCACCACAAGCGCATGCATTCGGTGCGCGACGACCGCGTCTATGTGTGCGAACGAGACGACTGTCTTTTCGCCACCAATCAATTGGCGGCGTTCAACGCCCACAAAGAGAGCCATCGCGACCCACGCAACTACCCGTGCGTGTGGCCCGACTGCGGCAAACGGTATCGCAATAAGTATCTGCTTAAATACCACGCACTCACTCATCAGCGGATCAATTGCGAGACACTTGGCTGTGGCTATAGTTGCGTCGACAGCAAACAGATGGCCGACCATAAGGCCAAACAGCACTCGCCCGCCACCGCTGTTGCGGTCAAACCGATTATCGGCAGTAAAAGTCACAAGATTTTCGCTAATAAGTCACGCAATAAACCCATTGTGAAGAAGTCTCGGGTCGACTCACCCGCCAAAGACCGGCCGTCGAAAGACTGTGACTCTCAGTTGGATCACAACAAAGACACGATTAAACATACGAATACTCACAAACCAGTGGCCGCGTCGGCGGCGGTCAGCGCACCCCTAGTGGTCGCCCATAAGACAGTCGCTCATCCCAAAGACATTAAGACATCGTTCCGTTGCGGCCACGAGTCGTGTGGCAAGAGTTTTATCACTGAACACACGCTTAACAAACACTTGACCGAAACGCACGCCAATCGGGTGACAACGCCGACCACTGCCGCCCCCATCACAGCGACCGCAGCGCCAATCGCTGTGGGCTCTAAATATCGGTGCGATTATCCCGACTGTAATAAAGTGCTCAAAACCAAAGCCATTCTCTGCGAACACAAGAAGATCCACGAGAACAGCGAGAAGCAGTTCCCGTGTCCGGTCACGGGTTGCGACAAACTGTTCCGCACGAAATACAATCGCGACACTCACGCCGTGCGCGTCCACCGGTCGGAGCGGCTGTTTGTGTGCGACTGGAAGGGCTGCCGCTTTGCCACCAATCAGTTGCGTCCGTTTAACGCCCATAAGGCCAGCCATAGGGCCGGCGCAGCGCCGCCAATACAGACAAAACCGTTGAACTGCCCGTCCGTTCGCGGCGACAAAACGGCGGCCAAAAGCCAACCAATACTTCGCAAACATAATTGTGTCAAATCGGGCACAACTGCGGCCAACACTCGTCACACACACAGCACTGCCACGAGTGCCGCGTCGGGAGCGGCGGTGACCTACCCGTGCAAACGGGCCAATTGTCGGCAACGATTTAAAACGCGTACCGAATTAAACGCACACACGAAGAGTCACAACCGACGCAAGTATAGGTGCGGTGCGAAGGGCTGTCCCTTCACGGCCGCCGACGCCTCCAAACTGACAATACATAAGCGAAATAAACACGAGAATAGGAAATAAAATTGTATACAAATCCTGTGTTTAATCCAATGTATGGTTTGTTTTTTGAGTACAATTTTTTAAATTAATTTTATTTACAAATTATTTATGAAATATTTGTGTAATTTATAAACGTTTTGTTAATATAACTTATATTTACTATTAATTATTATTATTATTACTATTAATTAATAGTGGTTTTAATTGTATATTTGGTTTTTGTATTTTACATAGATTTTATATATTAGTTGTAGAGTTTATATATCGTGTATTATTTATTGATTGTGTATTTATTAATATATTTACTATAAATTAGTTAAACCAAAAACACCACAAAACAAAACTTAATATATTATTGGAAACAAATATTTAATATAATGATTAAACAAAACACATGATAACTATTATCTATCACTCAATGGTATGCTTACAACGAGTAATGCCGTCAATAATAATGTTTGCATCAAATCTGTATAAAAAACAAACAATTAGTTAATTGATTATCAGTTGATTTAAATGTACAACTTTTTTATGTGCAATACATTTGTATCCGATATAAGATATACTAATTCACTATAGACTTCAACACTTGTAATAAGCGATTGTGTGTTAATTATATATCGTTTTCAATACATTGTCTCGTATTATACAGTATATAATGATTGATATTTACATTAAAACTTTCATTGATTTTAAACAAAATTATATTTAATTGTTTATAACTTTTTTATACCTTTATTAAAACAAATATAAGTTTTCCTTTGAGTGCACTTTCACTGCAATACACGACGTATTCAATGGATTAGCCTTTCGTTTGTAAGCAAACTTTTTTGAGTCAAAAATTATAACATTTTTTCCGCAATTGAATTGAAATTAAATTAAATTTATGAATGATTTAATGAATTTGTGGTAAAAATGTCTGAATTAGTGATCAATGATTTGATCCAAGAGTTGAGTGAAGAAAATACACGACTTTTGAGTGAATTATTGTTTTTGAATCAATGTTTTGATGTCTTAAATGAGTTTNATTAGTGATCAATGATTTGATCCAAGAGTTGAGTGAAGAAAATACAAGACTTTTGAGTGAATTATTGTTTTTGAATCAATGTTTTGATGCCTTAAATGAGTTTCAAATATATTTGAATAAAATATTGAGTTTTAAGACAACTTTGAAAGACTTGAATCACTTATCACTTCAAGACATTATAAGACTGGAAGTACTCAACACTAAATTCAATGTCATTATCACTGAAACAAATGGACACAAAAAATCTTCGGCCACTTTAGTCAACAAAACTGTTTCCCAATTAACGTTAGTTTCAATGATTGTCTGTCCGGTCATCGGATGTGGACTAATGTTTCCCACAATTGAGTTATTGGAAAACCACTTAAAGACTCATTCCTCTGGAAGTATTACTATTAACAACAAAGTGGTAAAATTTGTGAAAACAATACCTATAGTTATGATCAATGATTTGCTTCAAGAGTTAAGTGAAGAAAATACAAGACTTTTGAGTGAATTATTATTTATGAGACAATGTTTTGATGTCTTAAATGAGTTTCAAATATATTTGAATAAAGTATTGAGTTTTAAGACAATTCTGAAAGACTTGAATCACTTATCACTCGAAGACATCCAAAGACTCGAAGTATTGGAACTAAATTTTAATGTCATTATCACTGAAACTGAACGAACGAAGACATCAGTAAATGCTTCAAAAGACAATCGAGTGGTGAATAAAAAGATAATAACCACAAAGAGTGACAATAAGAGGAAGAGTTCAGTGAAACGAACGAAGAAATTGTCGCATAAGAAGTCGAAGAATGGATTGACTCCAAGAAATGTATTGATTGACACGATTTGTGACACCACTGGTAATGACAATGAAGACCAGTTGAGTGACAATAAGACCGATGGAAACCAATTGACTCATGAATTGGTGTCTAAAGAACCGAACGATAAAGAGATAACGACTGACACAACAACTCGTGGATATAATACACGTAATAGTCGTGTCAAACGATTACTAAATATAACACATAATAACTCAAAGAAGAGTTTAGAAGATTTAAATGACAACAACACTGACGATGAAGACTATGTCAGTGACAACGAGACTAACAATGAAAGTGAAGAGATTAGTGATGCGGATAATAAGCGGCCATTTGTGTGCACTCATGAGTCCTGTGGTAAACGTTTTAAAAGGAAAGAACATCTTAAAAATCACGTGAATAGCGTTCACTCAACCGATCGGTCATACGTTTGCGATTACGATGAGTGCGAACAATCTTTTACTTCATCTATAAGGCTGTGCGCACACAGACAACGAGTTCATCAGATCAGAAAACCCCGCAAACGAGTGACACCTATTCGAGGCCCGTATGTCTGCACTCACGAGGAATGCGTCCAAACATTTGATTTCAGACCTGATTTTGACCGACACTTGGTATCAGTTCATTCAACATTCAACTGTGACAAAGGGATTGCGACTAAGAAGAAGTTAACGGATCACAAGTTGGATTCACACCCGCCCGCAGACGGGGGACAGCCGTGTGTTTTTTCGTACGGGGAGTGCGGGAAAGTGTATCCATACAAACTCAAACGGCGGGGCGATGAAGACTATGTCAGTGACAACGAGACCAACGATGAAAGTGAAGAGATTAGTGATGCGGATAATGACCGGCCGTTTGTCTGCACTCATGAGTCCTGTGGGAAGCGTTTCAAAAGGAAAGAACATTTGAAAGATCACGTCAATAGCGTTCACTCAACCGATCGGTCATATGTTTGCGATTACGATGAGTGCGAACTATCTTTTACCTCATCTAAAAGGCTGTCCGCACACAGAAAACGAGTTCATCAGAAGGGAAAACCCCGCAAAAGAGGGCCTATTAGAGGCCCGTATGTCTGCACTCACGAGGAATGCGATCAAATATTTGAATACAGATCTGATTTGGACCGACACTTGGTATCAGTTCATCCAACATATAAGAGCTATTTTTGCGATTATCAGAACTGCGGCAAAAGGTTTGCGACAAAGGCTCGGTTGACCGATCACAGGCTCGACACACACCCGCCCGCAGACGGGGGACAGCCCTGTGTTTGTCCGTACGGGGAGTGCGGGAAAGTGTATCCATACAAACGCAAACTCTATAAACACATGAAAGCCGCGCACCGAGAAAATAAGAGGCGATTGAGTGTTGCGCGCCAACACATGACATGTTTGGTGCCCGGGTGTGGACTCGTGTGCAACTCATTCAGTGAAGTAAGAGCTCATAAAAGAGAGGCCCACCCGGAGCTGGTGAACCGGTGCCCGTGGCCCGGGTGTGACTACACTGAAGCATATGGGCTTTCTATTGGAAGGCACATACGTTCACACAGCGATGAGCGGCCGCACGCCTGCGAATGGCCCGGTTGTGACTATAGGGCCAAATTGAAGGGTAGACTCATTGAACATCAATTGGTCCACAGTTCAGATCTGGTCCACGCGTGCGATTGGCCCGGATGTGGGTTTAGCACCAGACGTAAGGGTGATCTAACTCAGCATAAGGTGATCCACAGCGCTGTGCGTAACCACGCGTGCGATTGGCCCGACTGTGGGAAACGGTTTAAGTTTAGGACACAATTGAATAGTCATCTGAAGAGAGAACACACGGGGAAAGTGTTTGCCTGCGATCGTAACGGCTGTTCATTCAGTACTCGCGATACAAACCAATTAAATGAACATAAAAAAGGACATGAATTTAATGTTTAATTCAATTCAAAAATCAATTAAAAAATTAATTAGAAGTTTAAATTACATTTAAAATCTATTACACAAACGGCTAAAGACTTACCTTACGATTGAGACAATATTTCTGCTGTAAGTGTTATTATAAATTTTATATATTTTATGATATTATAAATTCATTATATTATATATTTGTCTAATTAATAAAACATATTTTTAATTGAGTTATTAATTTATTTTATATAAATTATATTTTGCAACTAATTTATTGTGATTTGTTGTATACTTTGCGCAACACTTGTAAGCCTTGCAGTGAAAGTGCACTCAAAGTGTGTTTACATTTGAATTGTTGTGTGAATTGAGAATCAATTGAATGATTGTTTTGATTGAATGGTAAACACGTGTTGTGTTTAAGACATTAAAACAATGTCTGAATTAGTGATCAATGATTTGATCCAAGAGTTGAGTGAAGAAAATACAAGACTTTTGAGTGAATTATTGTTTTTGAATCAATGTTTTGATGTCTTAAATGAGTTTCAAATATATTTGAATAAAATATTGATTTTTAAGACAACTTTGAAAAACTTGAAACAATTATCACTTCAAGACATTATAAGACTGGAAGTACTCAACACTAAATTCAATGTCATTATCACTGAAACAAATGGATACAAAAAATTGTCGATGACTTCAGTCACCGAAACTGATCCCCATTCCTCTGGAAGTACTACTATTAACAACAAAGTGGTAAAATTCGTGAAAACAATAGCTGTAGTTATGATCAATGATTTGATCCAAGAGTTGAGTGAAGAAAATACAAGACTTTTAAATGAATTATTATTTATGAGACAATGTTTTGATGTCTTAAAAGATTTTCAAAATTATTTGAATAAAATATTGAGTTTTAAGACATTTATGAAAGACTTGAATCACATATCACTTCAAGACATCCAAAGACTAGAAATTAAATTCAATGCAATTATCACTGAAACTGCAAAACACGAGAAATCATTAATTATTTTAAATTTCAATCAAGTATTGAATCACTTGAAAACAGAGGAAATCATTGACAACACATCCAATGGCTTTGAATTTATAACTAAAACACAAATCACAGCAAAGAGTCTGCCATTGAATACACCATTAGATGTGTTGAACACAACCCAAACTACACCACAATTAATACCTCTGGAAACGCGTAACTCTCTGACCATTGATGACGAACTCAATGAGTTGGACACACTTTGCAATCACATAATCACTGAAACATTTGAACCCAAGACAGCGGTAAACAGTGAAACGGTTAACCGAGTGATGGATAGCCCGAAGAGTGACGACATAATCACCACAAAGTCTAATACGAGGAAAAGTCCTGTTTGTAAAGTATTATACGAAACCAGTAGTGACTCTGAAGACCAGTTGAGTGACAGCGAGTCGTTTGATAGAAACAAAGGCATAACAACTGTCGATCGTAACCATCGTGTGTGGTATGTGTGCCGTCACGTGAGTTGTGGCCAACGGCTTAAATCGGAGACCGAACTCATGAAACACGTGGCAACACATCACCCCTCCTCTCAGTTATACGTGAGCTCTTACGAGAACTGCGGTCAAGTGGTGGTCACTCGGAAACAGGTCTCACACGACAAACACGACGACGACTCACATTCCACGCCCCCAACACCTGGTCTGAGGCCATCCCAGAGATCAGCTGACGAGCCGTACTTTTGTCCGTACAAGGGATGCGGTGACGTGTGTGCGAACGCAGGGAAACTACGGCTACACATTAAGTGCTGTCACCCGCCCTGTTCGCCACACGCGTACACTTATCACAAGTGCGGCCAAGTATTTCAATACAGACCTCAATTGGACCGACACATGGTATCAGTTCATCCAACATATAGTACTTTATTCTGCGATTATCAGAACTGCGGTAAAAGGTTTACGACTAAGAAGAAGTTGACGGATCACAAGTGGCACTCACACCCGCCCGCAGACGGGGGACAGCCCTGTGTTTGTCCGTACGGGGAGTGCGGGAAAGTGTATCCATACAAACGCAAACTCGATAAACACATGAAAGACGTGCACCGACTGCGGGGCGAGTATTTGATCGATGGACGCGTTTGTGTGGACACAACCGAGACATTGACACATAATGACAATCACCAATTGGCCAGCGCTGACCCAACAAAACAGAAGCAATTGAGTGTCGGGCGCCCACGCGTGACATGTTTGGTGCCCGGGTGTGGACTCGTGTGCAACTCATTCAGTGAAATAAGAGCTCATAAAATAGAGGCCCACCCGGAGCTGGTGAACCGGTGCCCGTGGCCGGGATGTGACTACACTGAAGCATATGGGTGTTCTCTGGGACGGCACATGGTTTTACACAGCGATGTGCGGCCGCACGCGTGCGAATGGCCCGACTGTGGGAAACGGTTTAAATTAAGAACACAATTGAATAGTCATGTGAAGAGAGAACACACGGGGAAAATGTTTGTCTGCGATCGTAACGGCTGTTCATTCAGTACTCGCGATACAAACCAATTGAATGAACATTATATAAATTGTTGCGTTTAAACTACTGGCAGTGCTGACCAGTGTGTGTCCAAACTATGTGTGATGGGTTCGGGTGCTTTGCGGCAACCGGTTTAATAATGTCCATCGTATTGACACAAACAAAACAATTACTGACTTTTATAACATTAGAAATTCATTGTATTATACATTTGTCTAATTAATAAAACATATTTTTAATTGTGTTATTAATTTATTTTAAATGTGAACTATATTTAGCAATTAATTTATTGTGATTTGTTGTATACTTTGCGCAACACTTGTAAGCCTTGCAGTGAAAGTGCACTCAAAGTGTGTTTACATTTGAATTGTTGTGTGAATTGAGAATCAATTGAATGATTGTTTTGATTGAATGGTAAACACGTGTTGTGTTTAAGACATTAAAACAATGTCTGAATTAGTGATCAATGATTTGATCCAAGAGTTGAGTGAAGAAAACACAAGACTTTTGAGTGAATTATTGTTTTTGAATCAATGTTTTGATGTCTTAAATGAGTTTCAAATATATTTGAATAAAATATTGAGTTTTAAGACAATTCTGAAAGACTTGAATCACTTATCACTCGAAGACATCCATAGACTGGAAGTATTAGAGACTAAATTCAATGACATTATCACTGAAACTGCAAAACACAACAAATCAGTGATTAACTCAAACTTCAAGCAAGTGTTGAATAACCCGCAGAATGAAGAGATAATTGCGGACACAATTGCCAACACATCCAATGGTTTTAAATTCATAACTAAAAGACAAATCATATCAAAGAGTCTGCCATTGAATACACCATTGGATGTGTTGAACACAACAGAAACTACACCACAATTAATAACACTTTCGATGTTTATCTGTCCGACCAATGGTTGTGGCAAAGCGTTTATCACTCAAGAGTTTCTCGACATTCACCTCAAGACACATTCCTCTGGAGCTGACATCAGTGACAACACAATTTGTATCGACGAAGACGTTACCGATACAGAGGATTACACCCCAAGAAGTAGACGATCCAAAAAACCCACGACAAGACATGCTATCACTAAACCCTCCGCACCCGTGGATAAGGAGAGACCACACGTGTGTCCACTGATAACATGCGGCCGAGGCTTCAAAAATAAAGGACATCTCAAGGAACACATTAATGCCATCCATTCGACTGACAGACCATATCATTGCGAAGTGTGTGGCAAATCGTTTGCCACTAGATCTCGCGTACGGATCCATATCGGACAGGTTCACTGCACAGCCGTTGTCTGTACGGCACCGGGATGTGGTCGGGTCTATAAGACTAATAAATTAATGCATATCCACCGGAAGAAAGCACATATTGGCCAACCGTTTGAGTGCCAGCACTCGGATTGTGGCCAACAGTTTGATAGTAGAATACTTTTGGATCGACACTCGTCGTCACATTTGCCGGTTGTTGTCACTCATAGTCCTCTCCAAGAAGTGGTTGAACATGTAGTCCATACGCCGGACAGCGATCTGATCGATGATAGACCGCTTAATGGCCGCGATATGAATGGATTTGTTTGTGACGTCAGCGGTTGCGGCAAAGCGTTCATTACTCAAGAGTTTCTAGATATTCACTTGAAGACACATTCCTCTGGAGCTGACACTACTGACGACTCAATTAGTGATGACGAAGACATTACCGATACAGAGGATTACACCCCAAGAAGTAAACGATCCACAAAACCTACGACAAGACGTGCGATCACTAAACCTTCCGCACCCGTGGATAAGGAGAGACCACACGTGTGTCCACTGATAACATGCGGCCGAGCCTTCAAAATGAAAGGACATCTTACGGAACACATGAATGCCATCCATTCGAGTGACAGACCATATCATTGCGAAGTGTGCGGCGCATCGTTTCCCACTAGATCTCGCGTTCGGATCCACCATGGTCAAGTCCATGGCACTGTTGTTGTCTGTACGGCACCGGGATGTGGTCGGGCTTATAAAACCAAATTTGCAATGCATGTCCACCGGAGGGCAGCACATATGGGCCAACCGTATGAATGCCAGCACTCGGGTTGTGGCCAACAGTTTGATTATAAAACACTGTTGGAGTCACACTCGAAGTTACATTCGCCTGTTGTTAAACGTGTAGTTCATAAGCCGGTCAGCGATTTGATTGATGACAGACCGCTCAATGGCCGCGATTTCAATGAATTGGTTTGCGATTTCAGCGGTTGCGGCAAAGCGTTCATCACTCGACACGATCTCGAAGTTCACAATCGGCAGCACTTGAGCCGCGGTCTTCTCAGAGAGCACATCGACGGCCACTCGACTGACAAACCGTTTATCTGTAATATCGACAGCTGTGACAAACGGTTCCCGACGGGATCGAGCCTAAGAACCCACTGTCAACTTATGCATAGAACTGCGATCAACCGTACAGTACGTACACCATTGGTGTGTCCCTACGAGTCATGTCGTGGTAAACGTTTCAAACCAAGCACTAACATTCAGGAGCACATCCGAAGCGTTCACTTTACGACCAAACCGTTTGTTTGCGAGTTTAAAGGCTGTGGCAAACGGTTCCCGACGACAAACCGGCGAGGAATACACGCCATACAAGTTCACAGAAATGACGGACCGGTCGTGTGTTCGGCGCCGGACTGTGACCGAGTATATCGTTCTAACGACTCGATGGGAAGCCACCGGCGTATTGCCCATAGGGGTGAGCCATACGAGTGCAAACTCGCCGGATGTGGTCTACAGTTCACCGACAGCTGGCTGTTTAATCGCCACAAGGACTCGCATTCGGGTCGTTCGGGCCGAGCAATGAGTGTTTCAGCCACTGTTGCGACCGATGAGTTGGTGTGCGAATTCATTGGTTGCGGCAAAGAGTACTCCACTCGACACGATTTGGACATTCATCGGCGGCTACACTCGATGACCACTCCGTACGCGTGCGACGTCTCGGGCTGTGACTATAAGACCGACTTCGACGACCAGTTCATTGTTCACAGGCGTTCAAAACACGTGTATCGCCGCAAACCAGACGACCTCTCGCAGTGTGTGTGCACTCACGAGTCGTGTGGCAAACAGTTTAAGTCTAAACGTAATCTCGAAGAACACGTCCGAGTGATCCATTCGACAGACCGGCCGTACGTTTGCGGTCAAGACGGTTGCGGCCAACGATTCCCGTCCAGAGAACGGGTGGGAATGCACTGCCGGAATAATAATCACCGGAACCTCTATTTGGTTCAACACTATAGACAAGCGCCTACACCTCCAGATTTGGTCTGCACTGAAGGGTCGTGCGATGGGAAGCTCTTTAAGACCATAAGTCATCTTAACGAACATCTCCGAGCGATTCACTGCACTGACAAACCTTACGTTTGCGATGACTGCGGCCAACAGTTCCCCACCGGGAGTCGTCTGTCCAATCATCGCCTGCGACACCACAAAGAGCCGGTCATGTGTTCGCTGCCCGGATGTGACCGAGTGTTCAAAAGTCGAGACTCAATGCGTAAACATCAGCGCTTTTACCACGAGAAGCGTACGTACAGCTGCGAGTGGCCCGGATGTGACCAACAGTTCCGGTCGCCATCAGACGTCGGACGGCACATGCGATCGATTCATCACACGGACGGCCACCAGCCTCTTGCGTGCGATCACAGCGGTTGCGACAAATTGTTTGCAACGGCAAAACGGCTGGCCGTTCATCGGGAAAAAATGCACACAACGGGCGACAAACGGCTCCCGTGTTCGTTCGCGGGATGCGATCGGCTGTTCCGATCGCAGGCGTCGCGGAAATGCCACGAATACCTACACTCTGGCAATCAATTTGTGGCGTGCGATTGGCCCGGATGTGACTTCCAGGGCAGTCGACTCAATCTTAAGTCTCATTTAGTGATACACGGCTCAGAGCAGCCGTACGGGTGCGAGTGGCCCGGCTGTGACTTCCGCTCCAAATGGGCACAAGTAGTGCGCAAACACAACCTCACGGCTCACAGCGACCACTATCCGCACGCGTGTCCGGTCGACGGATGCCTCAAACGGTTTAAGACTCGGGATGGGCTTTCGAAACACCGGACCACTCACTCCACAGAACAGCCCCACGTCTGCGATTGGCCCGACTGTGGGAACCGCTATAAACAGAAGAAACATCTCAAGAAACACCAGTTAAGGACACATTTGAGAACAGCTTAAGACTTAAGCCTTAAGTGATAAATATAAGGCTAACCGAAGCCCTCTGGAAGGGTTGTGCTCATTGGGTGCCATTAATTATTGTAATTAATTAATAAATGTGTTGTAATTTATGATACTTTAGTAATTTTTAAATTTTTAATTTANAGAACAGCTTAAGACTTAAGCCTTAAGTGATAAATATAAGGCTAACCGAAGCCCTCTGGAAGGGTTGTGCTCATTGGGTGCCATTAATTATTGTAATTAATTAATAAATGTGTTGTAATTTATGATACTTTAGTAATTTTTAAATTTTTAATTTAATTATAATTAATTTTGTAATTAAATGCAATTTATTTGTTAATTAACAGTACATTTATTTCTTTATTGGGACATAATTTATGGACACGTTTTATATGTGATTACCATTGAGTGAATTTGTGGTCTATTTTTGTATTTATTTTTTATTTACATTTAATTTTGTTTTTAAAACACAAATGGTTTTATAAAATGTGAACCAAAACTGAATTGAATTTAATTATAAAATTAGTTTTAATCAATGTTTTGGTTGTATTGAAACAATGCCCGACTTATCAGCGAATGAGTGTCTGTTTGATGGCATGAGTGGTGATAATGAAAGACGGATTTCATGTCATGGATTTCATGTGTCGAGCAAACAGTTTGTCGTCTATTAATTAATAGGTCTTCCGATCAATTGGTCTGTTATTTGTCTGAAGCCGTTATCACTCGACAGACACCACATATCGGGACAACTCTTTGGAGACTCTAAATCTGTGGACACAATGTCTGCCCAATAGTCAGCTCATCAGTGATCACATCTCATGTAAGTCTTTGAGTGCACACATCCTGTGATGATGGGATCAATTGTGTGATAGTCACCAACACTTGTGGTCACACGTGATAAATCATATGTTCAGAGAGAGAGAGAGAGAGAGAGAGAGAGAAAGAGAGAGAGAGAGAGAGAGAGAGAGAG
>CAJPIZ010001018.1:0-19049 GCA_905368565.1 Medioppia subpectinata | reverse complement strand
TTATTCTGTATTTAGTTATATAAATAACATTT
The DNA here is from genome assembly GCA_905368565.1 of Medioppia subpectinata. Lineage (NCBI taxonomy): Eukaryota > Metazoa > Arthropoda > Arachnida > Sarcoptiformes > Oppiidae > Medioppia > Medioppia subpectinata. The sequence goes on along the minus strand of CAJPIZ010001018.1, from coordinate 19,017 downwards.
TTGTATTACGTATTGAATATCTACTTAAAAAACAGAGAGAGAGAGAGAGAGAGAGAGAGAGATTCAGTATTTAAAAAAGTAACATTTAATTTTAACCAAACTCACCTCGTAACAACGAAAATAATTGATAGTAAATAACTTCCAACACGTAAAGCCCACACGCTTTTTGGACATACGCTCGATCATCACCATGATCTTATAGAAATTATTAACAATTTTTAATATAATAAATAATGATACCCTTACATATTTATTATTTAAGTTTTTGTACTCTTATACAATGCAAATTCTCTATAAGTAACGGTCAATTTCATGGTAAAGTGTTTTATATAGGGAGGGATTCTCTATGTAATATGGGATTCTTTATATAATTAACATGTATTATATTTGTTAATCTGTTATTAAATGCTTCTCTGCTAATAATTTACAATTTCAGTTTGTTTTAGTTTAAACTAACTTGTAAGTTATAAAGTAGATATATTTGTTTGTTTTCTGTTTTAGTTTTAAAAATATGCTTTAAATATCGTTATTATTTTGCAAAATGTTATCTAATTTTTAATAATATTGTCTAAATTTTCATAAATACAGTATGTTTCCAATGGGGCGGTATTTCTTATGGATAAGTTTTCTTAGAAAGAGGTTTTATTGTATACAACATTTAGTAGCATAATTTAAAACATATTTTTAACATAGTAGTGGACTAATAAACATGTATTCATATTTACAAAATATACCTTCATCTTAGTCCTTAATTGAATAATTTGTGTTTTAGCATCAAGGGCAATAAATGAATTCAATAACTTATACGACTTGTTCGCTTCGGAATTGACCGCCGACGCCGTCAATATGACACACATGAATATGACGGTCATTATAGCGGACACATACACGTAAACCACCTTAACTAGAATATGCATTTCGTAGAAAACAGCGTTGAATAGTATCAAGATGTTTGCCGAACCGAATGACATCCAAAAGCATAGCAATATTTTTGACCAATAGGTGACGTTGTATTCAGCGATCTGTTTGTAAATTGTATCGTAATTGACCATAACGTTCAATATGTTATGTGGGTTCAGAGGTTTTCTCCTGAGACTATTTCGGTTGCCTCTCATTATAATAAGCTGCCGATGCGTTGCCCTCAACCGAAACCTTATATATAAGCATATAATGTGAAAATAGCTCAACGGGTATAGAATGTAAGCCCAGAAAAATCGACACCAAAACCAGAATAATAGTCCATTTGGTAAGCCATACATTAATATGCTTGGACCCGAAGTATACATTGTGTAGGGTACAATAGTACACGAGAATGCGCCCATAGGTATAACGTAAATGCAGTTGAGCTTGCTAAAAATACATAGCCATCGGGTCTGTTTGACCAAGGTAAGTACCTGGTTCATTTTGGTTAGGCCAATAGCGCTGGGCGGTAGCAAACCTGATACCATGTCAAATATTTTCAGGAATGTTGGTTTGATGTTATTGGTGTAGTTGTAGTAGAAAATGCCCTGGGTGTTTGTCGCCGACAGGGTGATTAGTACCATGAAGGTATTGTGTACTTTACTGATGTCCATGAGCTCAGCAAAATCACCCACCACCAATAGCAAGTGTTTATTGTACGATAGGCACGATATGATACGTAAAACGTTAAGTGCGTGCAGGGTAATCAATGCAAGTTTTGGTTTATAATACCTAGATTTATTTAAATAAATTATATAATTAATAAACAATGTATTGATATAATATTGAATAATATTGTATAATATTAAAATAATATTGTTTTAGTATTTTTAAATATTAATATTGGTGACACATGCAACTTTTTGTATAAAGTATAGATATTGCTAATACCATTTTCTATGTCCGGCCGCATAGGGTGTCTCAAATAGATCCAAACCAATTCGGTACAAATGTATTGATGCATATTTATAGGCAACACTCGGTGGTATCACTTTGTTCATGTCCATGCTCATGGTCGTTTTATTTTAGTATAGTTTAGTTAATATGCGAATAATTTAGTGATTATTGTAATGTATGGAATTAAGGACAAAAAATGTCTGGAATTAAAATGTTTCGGTTAATTGGATTGGTAAATTTTTAAATTACAAACATATTAATATTTTTAATTGGATTTCAAGCAATTATACTTAATTTATTGTCTAAATTATGTGTTTTTAAGTTAAAAGTATTTGCAATAACAATTATAAATTATACAATAGATTAAACAAGCAAATTATAGTAATTACTAAAATAATTATATTTAACATGCTAGTTATAATTATTTACATATTAACATTTGAACAATTATAATTTAGCATTATTACTTTAATATGATAACAATATAATTATAAGAATCTTTTACAAATAGATTAAAGTAATAATTATTTTAATTAAAAACAGATCAATAATAAGGATGACCATACAGAATCTGTAGTACAGATGTTCAAATATACTGTACACACGTATACACATGCTATAAAAATGTATACATGGAGGCAAACTGTCCCCCAATTACGTGTGTACATTATATGAGACACCTTTAAGGCCATCCGTACTGTAGGTCTGATTATAAATAACTTACATAGATCAATCGTTATTAACTTTATGATAACTTTTTACACATTCACATCAAACAGAATATTTATTTATAAACTAAAAAGTTTATTAAACAAATAAATATAATTCTGTTTGTAATAAATGTACTTTTATGTCAAAATTTTATTTATCACTAATGTTACAATTTAATGATGAATATAATTATGTAATTTTTATTAAACCATTTTTTATAAACAAAGTGGCCATGAAATAAAAATACTTATTAATAGTAAACTATTAAAAATATTTAACGGCCGTCGTTTTAATAATTAATTTATCAAATTATCTATCTAACAGATCATTTAGATTGGACAAATTATCATTATCAAATAATTATTCTATCTAACTAATTGTTAAAACTTGTCACATAAAAAATATATTTGCTAATTATTTTATTATTGTTTTGTTATGTTTTTTAAATAACGTTTAATAAAATTAATGTTTGATATGTTTTATGTGAACTCAAATAATCTATTTTAGTTCATGCCCGCAAATTGCGGGCCGCAATTATGACATTGATGATTATTATTTTATTTATTAGTTATTAGTATTGATAAATATAATTATTGTGTTGTATTGACAATGTTATATGACTATTGAATTAAGACAGTTGTATGATATTAATTTATTAAGTTATCATTTTAATTTATTAATAAATTATTAGAGCATCGGAAAAATGCAACAAAATTACAAAAACCTAAATATTTTATACAATACTTTATGAATTCCCATTGTTTTGTGGTTAATGTCTGATACAAAAATATTCAATAAAAATAAAACCACGTAGGTGAATGTCAGAAAAATGTGTGTTTTATTCCGTAAACACTAAAAGATAGTAAATATTTATATTATATTTAAATTCTAATTATTAATTATTGTTTGTAAAATTCTGAGTATTATATTTAGTAAAATTAAGCAACATCATAAATGCATTTTTAGATATTTAACAATAAATATACATATTACCTAAACCATTCCTGCAATATAATACTTTTTAAAAATATTTATGTAGATCAAACAAACAATTTTATCATTATCTTATTTTGTAAACAAAAATTTACTTTAATATATTTATGCTTTTTAATGTAAATTTATTTATTTTATTGAGTATTATTTTACAAACTCAATAAGAATTAAAATTATTTAAATAAAATCTAAGAATAATACTTTTTATAAAAACTAAATAGATCATATAAAAACAACAACAACAAAATTATTTACCCAGACAAAATAGCAATAATAAAATTTGGTATTTTTAAAATAAGGCTAAAATAACAATAATCATTTAACTACATTACATTAACGAGTAAAAAGTCTGTTATCGACTATATTGTTACAACATTATATTGTACATTGTCTAAAGTTTTATGCAATGAAATAGAAATATTCTAGATAGATTGTATTTAATTTAAGAGTTATAATAAATATATTGTTCATTTTATTGTACAATATTTTAATGTGAGATAATGTTAGAATATAATTAACATAAGTATATTTTGATTATGGGAAAATTTCCACTAGCACAATATTGGTTAAAAACTGATTTCGCAATTTCAAAACATATTATTTAAATCAATTATAAATACTATTAACTCTCTCGCTCGCTCTCTCTCTCTCTCTCTCTCTCTCTCTCTCTCCATACTATAAATCCACGTTAAATATCAATTATTCGCTTAAAAATAATCGATAATGATACTAAACATTATAAACAAATTGTATAACCAATATTAATAACCCCTTCAATCAACCAAGGTCCATTTACATTATAAACACAAATAATACAGTATCTTTACTAAACCTTATGATATTTACTAAAAATTACTTTTTAATGAGAATATCCAAACCGCCTTTTAAGTGCACTACAATCATAAAATAATCAACTAACATGGTAATTAATTTTGTTTATTTATTGTCTAATTATTTGCTCAATTGTCTTTGAATATTAAATTCGTACATTTGCGATGACGTAGAACATTTAAGTGCATTTTTGGTGCTTTTAGGTTGTTTGTAATTTTATGCAAATATTGTTATTAAATTAACAGATTTGCAAATAATAATTATATTATGATCCGTACGATCAGTATTACCATGCAATATATTTTTATTTTTTAATTTTTTAATATCTATTTAAATAGATATTAATTTATTTTATTTTTATAACTATTATAGTTAATATTAAAAGCTTTATATCTAATTATAATGCAATGCTCTCTCCGCTTATTACTGTACTTACTTTTAAAAAATGGTATAACATTAATGTTTTTAAAAATGTTTTTATATTATTGCATATACGCTAAACAAACAATATATAAAATATTAAAAAACAATATAATATACTAAAAATAATATACATGTAAATATTTACTAAATATTTAAATTAAATATAACATAAAATAAAAATATAATTTAATGTATAAATTAATGTATATACCACTACCAAAAACTGAAAATAAAGTCAGTATTTTTTCATTAACAGCTAGTCCGTTGATGATATCTGACTTGTTAAAGCCAAGTTAAAGCCAAATACATTTTTAATTTTTGGTATATTAAATAAAATTATAGTGAACAATAGTACATTTTTAGATTGATATTTTTGCATTGGTATTTTTCAATAAAAATAAACGATTGCAATAAAAATCAACACCGACGTGGTTCTATATATGTGTGAAGTTTCAATATTGTCACTTCAACTGTTCCAGAGGAATCGCAAAAGTAACACAACTAAAAAATGTTAAAGACTCTTTTATATTATACTTTCGGTTGATAATAGCTGTATATAAAATAAAATTATAATAAACAAATTTGTTTATTTAATGTTTTGAATACACTTGAACAATAAAATTTTCCAACATTATAAAAGTCGTTTAATGTGTTTTAAAATAAACTAAAAAATAAAATTATATATTAAAATATATTTACTGTTATAATTATACAGTACTTACAGTATATCTTTGTCTAAAGTTGTTTATGTTTGCAACATTTAAAGTTGAATATTTTGTTATAAATATACGCTTGATATTTTTTCACTTAAAATTTAATTTAAATCAGTAAAAATTAATTAAATTAAAATTTGCATCATGTTAACTAATGAAAGAGTTGGCGATAATAACTGCGGTATTCATGTCGACAAAGTATTGCCACAAAAGCTGACTATACGTAAAGCCGGCACTCATTTCTATAGTAATGGCCTCTCGATGTATAAGCCCTACAATGCCTATAGAAATACATTCAAACATCCATTAATTGTTTTTCTAGCATATTGTTCAATCATAGTTAAACAAACTATATTGCTAATTATACCCGAACAGAATGCCCAATTTTATTTTATAATAGGTGATATACCGTATATTTTTGGCCTAAGAAAGCTGGTTGGTATATTATTAATTATCTGTATATCATCGCCACTAATATCGCAAATAATGGGTTATTGTAGATATAAAAGTGGTAAAAAACGTACGGATTTATTAGTATTTGAAATGCTTTCGGGTTTAATAACACCCAAAAGTATTGGCTTTCAAGAGGTGGGAGTTGTCTATAAATTGTTGAGATTCAGCAAAATTATGCTTAAAATTGCGGACATATTCAGCAAATTATCGACATATCTACCGGTGTTTGGATTCATCATGGTGTTTCAAAGCAGACAAATATCGCTATACCTGGCAATACCCCACAGTATTGTCTGGGCCTATATGTACAATATAATCGTGGTTAATACTGTGTGGCCATTGGTTTACTATTGCATTATATCATATTATTTATCGCTAAAAATCCAGTCAATTAATGCGAAAATTAAAATTACAAAAGATATTACGAAAACAATTATTAATTATCATAAAATTATTCTCCAAATTATTGAATATAATAAAATTTGGTGCAATATATTAGCCATTTATTGGATATTATTTTCGTGGATGTTATCGATTTTAATGCTAATATCAACCCATAAAACAATGGTATCGTTTGCTAAAATGTTGGCATTTTTTGTATTCGTTCAGTTTTTATTCACCTTGTTGTTTCTAATACACTGTTCGGGTAAACTTCACAACCAAGCGGTTAAATCTTATAAGTTATTTAACAAAGCAATGTTTACAGATTACGTTCAAATACTACATAGATTAAAGGTAAATTAAAAATTTATATTATTCGTATATAAACTGTTTTTACAATATAAAATATAATGTTTATACTTTTCTAATTCATAGTTAATGGCATTTATTGAGCGTTTGAGTCAGAATAGGGTTGGCTTTTATTGTTGGAAATTATTTAAAATCAATAGATTTCAAGGATATAAAGTCAGTAATACAACGCAAATTAGGTTTTAAAAGTCTCTACGACTACTGCTTTGTAATGTGAGTTTCACTGCAATACATGTGCCAAAGAAGGGTCAGGGTACATTAAAATCGCCATTAGCTTGTCTTATGCAGAATTTAACTGTGAATCTGAATATGAAGTTTAAAATTTTTTATCTCGAATATATTTCGAGTTATTCGACTTAGAATTATTTTTTGAAAAATATTTTTTAACGAAATATATTAATATATTACATGCGTTCAATATAGAATATAACACTAAACACGAATTTAAAATCTAAATTTGTATAAGTCAAATACCTTTCGAGATATTTGACTTTAATGTTTATCCGAAAACTTTCTAACTTAACTTAACTAAGCCTTCCCTAACTTAACTTATATTTGGTTTGGTTATGTTTTGGTTAAGTTATGCAGCATCTTCAGCGTAAAATGTAACATAAAAATATTTTTCAAACAAAATTTCTAAGTTGAATAACTCGAAATATATTCGAGATAAAATTTTTAAACTTCATTTTCGGATTCACCGTTAAATTCTACATAAGACAAGCTAATGGCGATTTTTAGGTACTCTGACCCTTCTTTGACACATGTATTGCAGTGAAACTCACATTACAAAGCAGTAGTCGTAGAGACTTTTAATACCTAATTTGCGGTGTATACCTGTTATGTTTCTTGCATTTTATAAAGTGTCTATTTATTATAAACATTTCAATCTTTTCCTATTTTTGTCTATTCCACCGTGGTTATAGTTGTTTATTGTATAAAACAACTATTATCTATCAAGAAATAATTTGTTTTATAAAACTTTTAATGTAATTCATAGACAAATGTTTAATTTTTATCTCAAAAACGTTAAACAATCAAAAATCACTTAAGATTTCTTTTCTAATAAATGTGTTTTCGTTTTTAATCATAAATACATTCATTTAACTATTTTATTAGTACATTGCATATAGTGAACACTCTATATAGTGTCCTAAAATATGACCCGTACATTAACAACATAATTACATGTATCATTTGCAAATATAGTTTTTTGTTCTTAATACCAAGGTTATTTCAGAAAATGCTTACAATTGTTAGAATTGGTGACAGATTATTTAATTTTACAAATAATAAATGTTGAAATTTGTTTACTTAGCCTATTTAATTGTTACAATGTATAAAATCAAGGTGATTGTGATAGTAATTAAGTATAAGTTCAGTTTCAAAGTAAAAAGTTAAATTAATAATATTCTTACTTGTACTGAGCGCTTATAAAAGTGTAATAAGTATAAAGAATAATAACAATATGAACTATATAACAATATTAACATTTATGTGTTTCGGGTTATTCTGGGACAAATGCAAATGTGAAATAGGTACATTCAATTATATAATGTAGATAATTTAATATAATTAATAAATTATTAACCAGAATTATTTAATATTTTAATTAACAATAAAACAACCTAGGTGAGACCACTTGCCCCGACACCACATGGGAAGCGACAGAAAATCATTGCTACAAACAAGTGACGGGTGTCGTGAACTCGGAGACCGAGGCCAAGACTAAGTGCGCGGCACTGGGCTCGGGTTCAGTGCCCGTCACCGTTCACAGCGCCGCCGACAACACAGAATTGGCCACCGTTTTCAACAATACCGGTGACACCAGCTTTTACATCGGGCTAGAGTACAAAGTGGGCACACCTGCCGGCCACTGGACGTGGCTCGACGAGGGCAACGCCGACAAGGTGCATTTCTTTGACAACAACACCGATCAATCCGGTGCGTTACCATGCGCATATATTAACGTGGTGAGCGAAAAATTATCAGGATGGTTGACCAACGACTGTAAGCAAACGGTACAGTCGTTGGTGTGTCAGGTGCCCAGCCGTTCGCTGGAAGGCCTGTACGAGAGGCTGCAAAAGTTGGAGGACAGGGTGGACAGGGGTGTTGTGCCCATAGGGTTCATATACGTACAGTTGCCCAATCAGGCGACACCGCAAACATTATGGGGCGCTCAGTCCAAGTGGTCGGATGTGACTAAGTTGTACGCCGGGCTGTTTTTCCGGGTAGAGGGCAACGGGTCGGCCGCGTTTAACGCGACGGGTGTGACTATACAATCGGGCAGTCAGTTTACAAATATAACCATGGAGGTTACCGGAATTCGTGGTTTGACCTATACCAGCAAGGAGAGTCGTACCTTTAATATAACTGAGCAGGTTAAGTCTAAGCAGATTGTGCCTGGTGACGCGCTTGAATCGATGTATGTGTTTGTTGATAATAAAGATGCTCACCCGCAAAATACCGCGGTCAGAATTTGGCGCCGAACCGGCTAGGTGGTTTAATTGACTTTGTATTTTGTAATTTATTTAACTATATTAAATTAGTTACACTATACTTGATTTAGTTGTTTTCATTGCAAAAATTTATTATGCTATGTTTTATATAATACTTTAGTGATCTAAAGCTAGTTATTAAATCACGTATAAATGATCTTTGAAATTTTCTTTTCAAATCAATATAAATTTAATAAATTAATGTACCGGAAAATTATCAAGTTAATAATTATTAAATAAGGAATTCAATTAAAATAATTGTAAATTGTAATTATAATTGTAAACCAATTTAATAGTTGTGTACATTTTAACTAATGTAATTAAGGTTTGAAGTTTGTCACTTACTTGGATATGAATGACGCCAGAGTTTGTCTATGCCTGGATTAAAATAGTATAAAATAATACAAAATATCAAACAAAATGTTTACATTCTGACTCTTACATTGTACGTGTTTTAAGAGAAGAATTTCTCATACCAAATTACTATTATTTTTTATACAGGTAAAATTATTAAATGTATTTTAGATAAATGTACAGTTTTATTGAATAATCATTATACAGTAATTAAGTATGCATTTTATCTTGTATTTGTAGTTTAGTTATTATTTTTATTTATTCTTATAAAGAAAATTACACTATTAAAATCCATTTGCTATAATGTCGAAATAAAACATATTACTTGTAACAAAATTTTATTATTTATTAATTATTATTTTAATAATTACAATTACAAAGTATATAAACACATGAATTATTGTCGATCAATATATGAATAAATAATTTAATTAATAAAAGTTTTTCAAATACGTGTCGTCTCATTTTCGGCCTCCTTTTTCTCTGGTTGTGGCATAAATTTTAAAACAAATAATAACGGGCTATAAGCTAGACATAGCACGGCTGTTGTCCAACACAAGCCCTTGAAACCAATCCATGGCACTGAATAGCAAATTAAACAAGATCATTTAGTAATATATTTAAATTATTCTAGCTTACAATTATAATTAATTAAAAAGCTATGTTTACCAAGTGTTGCTGATAGTATGGGTGAGATAATGAAACTACAGCAAAGGGCACCGTTGCCTATAGCGTATACATTGCCTATTAATCAAAATTATTGTTAGATTAATAAGGGTATTTTATTATTTGTATAATTAAATTACCATATATTGCATTGTGCCTCATGTCAACAATGTGAGCTAGATCATTTAATAAAAATTATATTATAACTTTTTCAATTAGTTTGCGTTCATAGTTAAGTCATCAAAACATGCCATAACAATGTGATAAACATGCACAATTAATCAACATACCAAGCATAGGCATCATTGAGCTATCGATCATACCTGTGTGGTAAAAAATGATAAATTATATTGCATTATACATATTAATTTATAATATTTATTAATTAATAATTTTAGTTACAAACCAATACTAAAGCCAATGATACCATTTGGTACAATAAAGTAATAAAATGCTGTAACGTATGGTATCTAAAATAAAATAAGTTAACTTAGCTTGTTTAAATTAAAACAACAAAGTAGTTTAGGTAATTAATAAATGAAACTTACATAAAACAGTGAAAGTGCAATACCAACTAATGCTATCATAGCCGCCAACCATCTATCATCATAAATAAATAAATTTCATTATAATTAGATGACAAATAAAATAACATTGTGCTTGTTAAAATAATTAAATTGTTAGTTTTTTACATAGGTTGACTAATGAAAATGACTATACCTGCCCAGCCAGTAGCCGAGCGGGCCAAAAATATTAGCCCCGATCAAGTACGAAATGGACGATGGTAAAAATGCGATGCCCTGTTCCCATGTTTTTGAGTGCATTGTCTCCTTCATAAATAGGGGGAGAGAGGGCTCCAACACACCTATGCCTATGGAGCCCACACACAGGGCACCGGCAGTTATGGCCACATACGGGTCCAGCATTAGTCGCCATAGCGACGCACCTTTCTCCTTTTCTTTTACCACTTTCAAATCTAGTACACAGGTTTGTAGGCCTTAAGAATAGTGTAGAAAAATATATTTAATAATTATAATTTATAACCCATAAGGTAAATACACTTAATTAGATACGTACAGCCGTCGAATAGTGCCAAACCAGCTAGCACAAAAAATGGCGAACTCTTGCCTACAAACTCGTACATAACGCCGCCAAATGGGGGACCGGCTAATAGACCCAACGCCAGCCCACTCAACGCTATGGCCATAACATTGCCTTTTTATTATAAAAACATTTATTTATATTATAAAATTATGTTCTTGTTATTTTATGTTAATATAATTAATTATTATCAACCTCGTTGCTTGTCATCGGGGTAACGATCGGCAACTAATCCCAGCCCGGATACCGATGTAAATGATGAACTAAACCCCAATATTATCCTGGCTGCCAATAGCATCAAGTAGGATTTACTAAACGCATACACTATTTAGACATGTAACATAAATTATGGTATATAAATTAATTAAATAGTTATTATTTTTAATGTATAATATTTTCATACTCATTGTTGAGGCAAAACCAATCATTAGACCAAAAAATAGTGGTAAACTATAGCCAACACTAATTGGTAATAATTTTCATATTAATATTTTATATTTTTGAAAGAGAGAGAGAGAGAGAGAGAGAGAGAGAGAGAGAGCACTAACCGATTAGTGATGAGACCAATGATAGAGTTGGTAATGACCTGAGAAAGTGGTTTAGCGGCAAATAAAATGCCAATTTCTGTGCTCTCGTCCCATTGATTATCACTTTTTGTTTTACTTTCTTTTAATGGTTTACTATTTATACAAAACAACATTAAAAATATTAACACTAATTTAATTAACGCATAATAATTTAACAAAATTATACTTGCTTATTGGTATGATTTAATGTAATTGTATCCAATGGTATAACCAAGGCACTTCTCTTGACAAACCCTACTGGTGTTGTGGTAGGAGGTATAATACTCGTGGTAGAGTTAACATCGGGTTCACCATTAGGGTGGTTTATATCGTAAATAAGCGATGGTAGTATTGGCACTGAATTTGATAGTTGGTAAAAATATGAATTAAATTCAACTATCAAATAATAAGACATAACTAAATGCATTAATAAGTTATATGAAAAACAATTATTTCACTAACCTATTGACGTTACGAGCATACTATCCAGTAATAAGCCCAGCGTAACAATAAACAAGATCATATACCGGGACCATTTAGTCTCGGCACGTTTTTTGTTTATACAAAAAGCCATCACTAAATAATTTATTTGATATTAATTTGTTTTACACACAAAACAAACACACTCTGAATTACGTAGGTTAATTACAAATTACAAAATGAACTGGATTATGTAAAATATTGACTAAAAAGAAAACATAAAATTAACAATAGTTGCGTGTTAGAAGAAGTCCACATTTATTCAATTTGATAAAATAATAGAATATATAACTTATATAATATAAGGCTCAAGTATTTGCCATGCTGTGTACCTAGTATAATATATGATATACATTGGCTGATCAATTATGTTGTATCGCATCGACTGATATATCAAACATTATTATATTTAAACAATTCAATGTTAAACCTATGGACTTTTTAACCACAATTGATAACACAATAGGATAGTTTAGAAAAATACAGTAGCATATATGATAAGCGCCCATGGGCATATCTATTGTATGTACACACGAGAGTTTCGTGACGGTAAATATAGACTCAAAAAATAAAATAAAAATCAATTGAATGACGATAAACTAAATTACTATGCCTAAACACACATAAATGCTAAATTATATTTACACAGGGCAAAACTTCATATTATTACAGTGATTGTAAATATAAAGTTTGCACTATAAACATCACCTTTACGCTTAATTAAATAAATATTATTATTATTTTTCATTTTGCCCCCATTAATTAGTCAGTATACCCTGGTACATGATAGTCTCCCGCTGCACTTGGTACATTTTGTACTTGTATCTACATAGATTTGTACATACATTTATAAAGCGGAATTATGAACCAAATATATTTAATACATGTCACTTATAGTTAAAATATATTGACTGATAATTTTTTGTAACATGCACCAAAAAATGGTTATTTTACATAAATTATGATTGTATAAATCAGGAGAGGGGTATGTTATGAGAAAAATAATAATGTTGTTTGTACTTGTTTATATATAACCTAATAAAAATAATAATAACAACATTTAATAATAATTTATATTCTTTATTAATTACAATTCATCAATATGTATAAAAGTTACAAAAATTGTCAAAAAATATATAATGAATAAATAATGACGGGCACTTGAAAAATTATTTGATAATGTTCGACTGTAAATGTAGTGAAAGTATCTATTCTTGGTACAATAATTATACTGCAATTATCATGAGTTATCAAACAATATTTAATCATACAATAATTATTATAGGATTAATTAAGTACGGTCATTTTTAAGCACTTAAACGGCACTTTGTATAACAATTAAATTGGCAATTTATGATGTTTAGATAATTATTTATATTAAATTTTAAATAGGGACATATTTAATAAATTTCACCTGTTTAAATTGTACATATTCACATGGTGCAAATTTAGAGCATAGTTTACAATGAGTATATTATTATGCAATTCATACAATGTATTTATAATGCACGCACATTTAAATAAGTAATGCACTGTAATGTTATTTTATCTAATTAATTTTTTTATTGTACCAATGTTATTTAAATGCCCGGATTACTAGTAAATATATGGGATGTACACAGAATGCTGAATAAACATTTATTGTTGACTAGACTATTAAATGTAATTAAATTTACCTGCTTTCATTCTATTTGAATACACAAAAGTGCTTTACTTATTTTACTTTTGTATATTTTTAAAGGGCAATTATATAAAAAAGCCATTTGTTTACAACTGGCAAGGTTAAAAGTAAATTACTATTTGTAAATTTCTATTATTAATTATATATTGTATCAAATACTCTAACTAATATATAAATATTATATAAAATTTTATAAATACCTGTTTATTTAATAAAGTTAATTAAATATTGTATTGAGTAATTTAATATTATTGAAAAATTTGTGTACTATATGTTGGTCAAATGTATGCTAGTATTATTATATTATATAATTTATATACCTTTAATGTGCTGTAAATTATTATACTTGAACAATCAAATTTTACAAATTTTTAATTAATGAGCATTATAAAATAAAAGTTTTGTAATTAATTTTTACTATTATTTAGTAGATTAACTAATAATCTCACATATAAAATATATCACAATATTATAAATAATATGTTATTTGTTACAATAAATAAACACAATAAAATACTACATTAAAATGTTTTATTTTGTATAATGCATTTTGTTTTACCATGGTAACAATATATTTATCTATTTTCATGCATGAAACTATTATTATAAATATTATACCTAATATTAATTGCAATTAACAATTGATTTTATCAATAAATATACAATAGGCATATTGATAATGTAATAAGTAATTATTTATTTATATCTAACATTACAATATTATACTGTTTATATTAGTACAATTATTTCCTATGTATTAGTTAGTTATTAATATAATAATGAAACATATTTTATGCAAATATTATTATTATTTTAAATAAAAATTCCATGCTAAATTTATATTCTTTTCCATAAATCTCAATTATTTGACTATTATTAAATTAATTAACTATTAAATATAATTTAAATGAAAAATATAAAAATTGCGAGCATATAAAATATAATATATATAAATATAATACATATTATGTAAACATTAAGCAAAATAGTTTACTGTATAAAGTTAAACATTGTATTAAATATAAATTGTAATTTTATACACAATACACAAAAATAACATTATCGATTCTAGCAATAGAATAAACCCTTTAAACAAACAAAATAAATACTGTAATATTTTAATTGCTAAAAAGTTAAATATAATCACCATAAGATATTTAATTTCAATTATTACACCATTTATTGCCGCTAACAAAAGAGTTTTTAACAAAACCTAATTAAATCTTATTTATATTACAGCATAAAATATTCTAAATAAAATTAACTGATCAAAGTTTAACATTATAATTAATTGTAAATTGTAATGTTATACATCCTTTAAAAACAACTTATATCAACAAAATAAATTGAATCATAGTTTAGTGTTTGGGTGTCATATACTGTAATGGCCCGGAACAATGTTAATGTTAAACTCCAATAGACATATTTAATTACTGAACTAGGACATTGGTTGGGTGGTTGGGTGGAGGAGGGTCTCAGCTATAATATAAACATTTTTAAGCTTAATGATTTGATATTTTTTTAAATTTTTGATCGCCTTAATTAAATAGTTGTAAAGTCCAGCACATATATGCTATGCAAAACATTGAGACAGGCATTGATTGAAATATTCTTGATACAATTTATTTAGTTGTTTTTGCTTTATTTGCTTAATTTATCTAAATATTATAATTGCTATATTTATATAAATATACCAGACTATAAACTAACTTTATATATACTTTCAATCAGTGTATTGTCTAAAAGCAAGTAATGTGTGCTATAAGAATTTTAAAAATTTAAATTATTAATTTTTAATTTCATGCAGGTTTAAAAATGGCCATGGTACCGACATTTATTGGCGTTGGCGTTGGCATTGTCAGCGTCATCAAGGGCATTTGGAACAGTCTATTTGGAAAAAAGACTCCCTACTTTGCCGATCACGAACAGCCCAAATTGGTACAGGGTAATAGCGTACATGGCACCATCATATACAGAGAGAAGAACCAATTGAGAGGGTCGAGAAATTACGACATCGGCTACCGGGGTAGACAGTCCATCACGGCCATAGTGGTGCGGCCCATAAACAGCGCGTTGCGATCGCCCAGCGCACGGGTGACCGACGGTGGTATTGGTGACACGTTTGTCAAGATTGAGCTAGAGTCACCGGGCAATTGTTACTGGGGTTACGAATTTATTGTATTTGGCCCGGCCACCGATGGCTACAATTGTTTTGCTATTGAGTACTAAATTTTTGACTTTATATAATTTTTGTAATTTTTGATTTTTTAAAATTTTGTTTCTGCTTGTTTTATTATTTAACTTTATTAATAAATATATTGTATTTTGAATCACAATTTGTGATTAATTTGCTTAAGTACTAACAATCATTGAATTTGTATATGTAATACAAATATTATTTAACATTATTTAAAAATTGTTATATTTATAAAATTTAATATTTGGGATAATCATATTATTTTTAGTTTACCTAGCTTTTCTCAACCATTATGAAAATTATTATTAAAAATCTGTGTTAGAAAATTATTAAAATTTACATTATATTAATTTGTTTTTAATTGTAAATTATTTAAAATTTTAATAAGTTTTATTTGTAAAGTTTAATTTTAATAAAACATTCATCAATTATTGAAATTTTTAAAATAAAATTATTTAATCAAAGCTGTTTTATAAATAGGCAATATATAAACAATACAGTGTGTTCCAACCGTATAAACACAGTATGGTTTTTGTTAATAAAATTAAAACCACTGAAGTTATCATGGTAAAATTTGAACCAAACATTGTTCAAACAATTGTGCACAAGTAGTGTTGACCAACAGTTCCACTGTAGTATATTTATGTTGTATAATGCATAATAATATTAATATACTGATATACATGTATAAAATGTAGTCCGACTTTTATTAGATATATACGAGTCCACAGCGCGCGCATGCGCACTAAAAGTTTATCGGTGTATTAGCGTTAGTGCTATATAGTTGCTATATAGTTGGGGGGAAAAAGCACTATATATTCGTCCTTTTCCCTACACAACATTTCGTTAGTTATTATGATTATGTATAATAATAATATTTAACTTCCAATTAACATATAATTACAATTTACATAGAATTTATAAAATATTTTAATTTATGTTTCCAGTTATATACAAATAAATAACAAGCAGATAAAATATTTATACATAAAAAGCAGAATAGTTTACTGTACAAGTTTAATATTGTACTTCATTGTATAAACATTTAATTCCATGTAAATAATATGTAATTTTATATGTAATTATTTTCTCAACAGAATGCAAACTTTAAACAAAATAAATATTGTTATTATATTAGTATAAGGGTAGCATTTAATGGTCTTTAACAATTTTAAAGCTAGATTTTGAAGCACATATTAAATTACACCAACTTTGGTAAAGTGGGGGGGGGGGAGGCATCACATAATCCCTATTGGTGAATATAACACTGAAAAATGAGATATACATTTCCTAAACTGCTTTACATGAATATGATAAGTTCCAGATAATTATTATTGTCAGTACACTTGATAACTATTTTATTTTAGCCACACTATTATTGTAATTATTACTGCTTTATAAAAATAAGTATTTAATAAACTTATTAATTTATAATTATATGTAGGTTTAAAAATGGCCATGGTAGTAGCTTTTACGGACGTTGGCGTTGGCATTGTCAGCATCATCAGGGGAATTTGGACACGTCTAACCACCCATTTTGACGATCACGAACAGCCCAAATTGGTACAGGGTAATAGCGATAAGGGCGCCATTATGTACAGGGAGATGTACGAATCCAGCAGATCGAGAAATCACACGACCGGCTACCGGGGCAACGGTCGACGGCCCATCACCGGCATAATAGTGAAGCCCATACGCAGCTCGTTGAGATCGCCAAATGCCCGGATAACTGAGGGTGGTATTGGTGACACGTTTGTGAACATTGAGCTAGAGCCACCGGGCAATTGTTACTGGGGTTACGAGTTTATTGTAGTTGGGGCAGATGCCTAGGGCAAAAATTATTTGGCTATCGAGTACTAATTTTTTGCCTTGCGTATTTTAGTAATGATTTTTTAATTTTTGTTTTTGCTTGTTTTATTATTAAGCTTAATATTAATTACATTATTAATAATTTTGTTTTATTGTGATTAATTTGTTTATGTATTCATTATAATGAGTATACTAACAATCACTGTATATGTAATACAAATATTATTTAAAATTAACTAAAATTTTTAATACTTTTTTATAAAATTTAATATTTGGGATATCCATATTCTTTTTAGTTTACTTGGCTTTTCTCAATCATTATAAAAATTATTATTAAAAATTTTTGTAAAAAATCATTTGAATTTATCTTAAATAAACTTTTCTTAATTATAAACTACTTTAATTTTTATTTAATAAATTCAATTTTAACAAACATTTATCAATTATTGCAAAATTTTATGAAATTGTTTAATTAAAGCTGTTTTTATAAATAAGCAATATATACAATATATTTATGTAATAAAATTTACATTTAAATTATAAAATATTTTAATTTATTTTTCAAGTTATATACAAAAAAGTTAGCAAGTAGATAAAATATGCACGCATAAAATTTAAACAAAATAGTTTACTGCACAAAGTTTAACATTGCATTTAATTGTAAACATTTTTCTTTATAAACATTTAATTCCATGTAAATAATATGTAATTTTATATGTAATTATTTTCTTAACAGAATGCAAACATTAAGCAAAATAAATATTGTTATTATCATTACTACTCATGACTTAGAATAGTTAGACGTGAATATTGTTTGAACTTGGTTATTTATTAAAAATTACTTATGATAAATGTTACGCTATTTTTAGTTATAGTGTGCCCTTTAATATAAAAATAATTCAATATTAGTTTATAAGTAAAACCCTGATCGTAAATT
>CAJPIZ010001017.1:0-19056 GCA_905368565.1 Medioppia subpectinata | reverse complement strand
CGGACTTCGAGGAGCAGTCGGTGGAGGACTGGTTGGCCCGCATCGGCCTCTCAGAGTACGGCCAACTCCTGATAGTCAACGGCTTTGATAACGTGCTATACATGGGCTGTAACGCTATGGACGACACGGATCTACTAGAAATAGATGTGACAAACGCATTGCACCGAGATCGTATAATTGGCGAGGCTAAACATTTGCCCAGGGTCAAGTTGATGGGCAAACATCACAAAGATTTAACCCTAGACCAATGGCTGACAGCCTGTCGGAACACAGGCACTCGTTTTTCAGCAATGGTTATACTGAAATGACCAGGGTGAGAGACCTATAGGAAGTGGAGCTGAACACGGTTAATTTTATCAGGATCGGTAATCAGGATCTATGTAATTAGTACCATCTAATTGATTAATAGTAATGGTCAATATATACAATGAAAACTGTTAATAATTAAAATTTGGATATTTTATTTATACTTTGTATTTTATTAGATTATTCTTGCAACAAAAAGTACAAGTCTAAATAAAATTATTTACATGTATGTCAATGATATGTGAAACTTTATAAACCACTGATTGAATTGTACAGACATTATAATACATGTAATTATTATAACTGTTTTAATAGTAGAATTTAGTTTTAATTAATTTACAATTTTTAATAAATATTTTTAATTTTAATAGACACATCATTTTTTATTAAACCATTTTACTTAACATTAATACAGTATTGTATATATGAGTCCATAAATTAGTTTGTATATGTTTAAAATCATTTTCACCTTAATTTTTATAAAAACTGTTAATAAACCTATTTATATTTTTAATGTATAACATAAATCATGTCATTTATAAAGAATTGGCTTTTATGTTTTGACCAGAGAGAAACATTTCGGCTCAAGGTTTCGGCTCTGGAAAAGTAGGAAAGGGGTTCGTATACACCCAAAACATTTGCGATCTCAGTAAAAATAATGTTTTTGAAATTGTCGTTAAAAATATTATTAAATTTATTACATGAAAAGTTAGAATAAAACTTATTTAGCATTTTAACTTTTTAATATACTTCTCATACGAAACCACAACAACCATACGCTTGGAGTCGGAGACAATGGTTAGCCCACCGGCGCTCACATTATGTACGGATATTGAGTCGATTTTAGGCCCAAATGTGAGAACACATTACAACAATAGTTACGGACAATTTGAAATAGCATGGTGAAATTATATATCTAGAACAATTGAACGTTTATTGGTAAATATACTGTAAATTTTATATTGAATACATACTAATAAATATGGCTATCAAAATTTATTTTAATAATGGAGAGAAAAAAATATAATTATTAATTCTCTAACACAACTTAGCAAACTTAATCATCTATGGTTAATCTGTAATTTTATTATTATAATAGCAATAAATAAATTAAATTTATTAACTAAATCTAATTTAATATAATATATTAAACATTTCATTTTATGATAAACTTTTTGGTAAATAATTTAGTAAAATTGAGTAGATTTTAAAGTTAAACGTAACTTTTGAGTTATCACAACACATACCTTAGAAATAATGTAGAAAGGTTGGCGAGTTTTTTTGTCCTAACTCATATTTAATTATAATATATTCTTAAAAATTATTAAATAGAGAATATTATTTAGAGACTGTAATATTATTGCTAACACTAAATTAATTTAATAAGATAAATTTTGTACAAAAATACATTTGGACTCCTCACAAACATGTAATTAATTTTAAATATAACTTATTTTATTTACCCTTGGTTTAATAAAAATTAAATAAAACACAAAATATTTTTAGTAAACAATTAATTGAGTTAAGAAGTACCCTCGTTTAAAAAGCTTAATTATCATTTAATAACACCAACATCACAGTAGCCAATTTTTAAATATATTCATAGTGAAAATTATATCAATTATGTTATTAGATTTACATTACAGTTTAATAAAATTTTATTTTAAACATCATAGATTAAGAAACTAAATGGAAATTTAACTATATAAATAATTCCTAACATTAATTTTAATAGTAATAATAAATAATTAGTAATTATTATTAAAATGACATTATCTAGAATAACCATTTTAACAAATCTCTCTCTCCGTCCTGTTTAATATTGAACATTATTATTAGTTCAATAGTTATTTAGTTAAAAACTGTAATATTATTGCAAACATTAAATTAATTTAATATGATTATATTTTGTACTAAATATATTTGTACATTTAAAAGTCAATTCATTATTTGTCATCAATTTTAATTTATGCATTTTAATGGCAATGTACACTTATATTTTATGCAAACAATGTAACATTAAGTTCAATATTTTTAACTTGTTAAACTTTTCATTTACTAATCTAAATAGGTTTAATTATATTTTAATTAATTACGGATACCTTAAGGTAAATAGTAAATTTAACCAATATAGAATTATATTTAAAATTAAACATTATTTTTAATTATGTACTATATATAAACAAGTAAAAATTAATTACCAAGAAAATTAGTTCCTAAATAGCTGAATTGTGGTTATAAATACATAGTTATCAATTTATCTAATTGATTAGTAGATATACCATTACGTGGTATAATTGTCATTATAAACTGTAAATTATTTGTATTTTATGTGTTATACTAAATTCAATATCTGTGGTATTTAATATTGGTGGACGGTGTGTAGACAGATTATTATATTACCATGTCTATATTTTATATATTTATCGCATTTCAAATTAATATATTTGTTTTTAAAGAAAATAATAAAATTATTTACAATATTAAATAAAAATTTAAACATGATGTTAATTTTGTCCACATTAATATTTGTCCTGTGATGTAATCATGATGTAACTCAACCAATGGCAACAGATATTTATATTACTACGACTATTCATACAAAGCCGTAGTTATATAGATAGCTGCTATTATCGATTGATATTAAAAATTGTTTATGATTATTTAGATGAACAATGTAGTTACAAGGCATAGTCACCGAATCTGTAATTAAAACTACATCATTCGTTTTAATAGATTGAATTTTGTTAATATAATCTCTATTAGAAAAGTCATTTATTATTTACATTTATTATCCGTGACAATATGCATTGATTTGTGTTGGCACAACTGATAATAACTATTAATAATAACGTCCATATCTAAAGGCAATATAATTTAGAAATTCATTTAATTAAGATAATCAAAATTACAAATATACCTTAATATCAAACAGGACTATAAATGTAAAATATGATTGATCGGATTTTATAATCATTCCAGATGTCGACATACAATATATGCAATAATTGTTAAATCACGACCAATTATCCACTTCTAACATTAATAAAACATGCTCATTATAAAACATTAATAAATTCAATTTAATATTATTGGCTTAATGGAAAAGTAACAGGACTGATTCAATAGAAAATAAAAAATTCATTTTTATTGTTATTAAAAAAGTTAATTCAAATTATAAAATAGCTATAATTATCGGCAACTATTGGTCATTATTTCCATGTCCGGGTGCACTCGCATGAGCGCCAAGTCGGGTGTGTACTTGCCTTTTGTGTAGTTTGGGTGTATGTATAGCTCGGTTGAATTGTATATGTATTTTGGCGGATTGGTTGCCAAATAAGCATCAATAAAGTTTACCTTGCCAATATATATGGTATATTTTGGCGGACACTTATGAATGGTTGAATTGCATCTAGGTCACCCGATTGTCAATATAAAATATAAGTATATTACAATACAAATACATGTATTAAATGTATTAAATATACTTTACAACAAAACAGTAATATAAATATTGGTATTGTATAAAAGCCGAAATTATACATTAAAGCGACTGACCGAAAACAATGGGCAGCTGTCAGTATCCATGATTTATTGATAATTGACCCTGTACATGCACTAGCATCAGATGTTCTACAAATAATGTAAATTATATTAATACACAAAAAACATAATTGAGTATGTTGTTAGCTATTAAAATATTATTGACTGCATACGATATTAAAAATTATTCCTGGTAATCATACTATATTACTTTAAATATGTGTTAAATTAGTAAATATTTTACTTATTAATGAATTGCATGTCAATCATGATATAGACGGCAAAACGCATCTCTCCATTGGTGGCGACCCTACCATTTGCTATACGGCTTATGGCAGAAGTTTTGTGATAAGTAAAGCACTTGTTATCCATAAGTATCGACTCCCGATCCACTCCACAGTCACTGTCCGTGACATTAGGGTAGTGTTTGATGGAAGCGTGAATGCCGTCACTAGTGACTATTACCATAATTAATTGAGATTTAAATATATTCTTCAATTATTGTGTTATTTCTTAAAATGGTTATAGAATTCATTTAATACTTACTTATAATTGCAAAAAACACAAGAAATTTAACAAATAATGACATTTTAAAAATTATTGTAACTATTAACAATATATAAACACAATGTTGTGTAAATTAATAAATACTAAATATAAAGTTATAATTATTTATTCGATTATATCGGATATAAATATCAGTTTTTCAAATAATATAATTGCAAATAACTTGAGCCCAGGGATCGACACCTGAAATTAAATACATTTATAATCAATGTAAGTGAATTACCATTTTATCATCATACTACTAAATTCATTATAAATTAATACCAATCAAATCAATAATATGGAAAATTTTGAGCAATTTTTTGTCTATTAATTAAATAAAATTATTTTATTAAATAATAAAAATAACCAATCTTTATAAATTATTGTTTATATGTTTAGTTATAAATTATATTACATATTATTAAATAAAAATATTGGGCTGTTTTCTAATACTCTTCACTAAATATAATGAATTATATTGTTCAAACATTTATATACTCTATTCTACAAATAAAACCATTTTAAATTTATTAATTTTTGCAAAATTAATTATTTGTTAAAAATTAATGTGCATTTTATTTTTTAAAATTTTTGTGAATAACGTAAAAAATTAATAAAACAAAAGCATGAAAAAACAATAATTAAGTACATTTTGGCAATTGATAAATGACAAAATAACACCTTTAGATATTTCATGCAAAAGTCTATGGGAAAAATAATAATAAGCATTTATTAACCATTATAAAAATAAACTGCAAAATATATTATTACTTATACTTACTTTAATTTAACGCAGTGTGTGAGTCCTGAAACCAGGGGTCCAGGACAGGCCAACCAGGCCAAATATCAATTTTCGGTCGTATGATAACGCCGGTGCCCGCAGAAAACGAGCGTATTTCTCGACCTTTGAGTCGATACTTAAGGTGTTTTGGGCCGTAGACGACATCACCGGTGGGCCGACCGTCAGCCAGATTGATGAGCGCACACAATTGGTGACCGGATAAACGGGTGGTGCCGTTAAACGCCGGGCCCCGACCTGAGGCCCATATATTGGCCCTAAAGTCGCTCTGAGCGCCGTCCGCCCAATCGATGAACGCCTCGACTATAACGCTAGTATAGGCCGGTATTGAGATGTGCCGCTCAAACGCATACACGTGTGGCTGGGATTCGGTCACATTTAACACCGATTGTTTGGTTAAGTGTCGAGTGATGTTAACCAAGGTATCTGCGTTCGGACCGACCACCGCCAAAATGGCCCGCTTTAAGGTAATTGGCATTTTACCATCATTGTAATAGTCATTAACCTCGTTTGCGATTACTGTACAGTTGACTGGCGTTGGTCTATCGCCGACGCCCGACTCGATTATGACCACAGATTTGCCGGTCATTCGCATTGAGCGCTGAAATATATGTACAACTGTGACGGCTGTCGGGTTTTCGTACACTTCGGAACCGTTGGCCACAACTTTTCTGGTAAATTGCCGAATAAGCCTCGTCTAATAATATAAAATAATTTATTAATAATGATGCATAATTGTCATTTATGATAATGTATAATTAACCCTGGTAGGTGCTATTAGCTTAATGTTTATATAAGTGGACTTTATAGTAAGGTTATGTTTGACCCGGTCTAAAATTTTTTTGTTATGAGCCAGGTCAGCGGTTCAAACTCTCATCAATACATGTGTTTAATGTGTTTACATTTATGTTTTTTTTAATAATTTAAATAAGGTACTTCACAACTAAAATGGGCTTCTGTGCTATGGCTTGTGTTAATTTCTAAATTTGATAAAATCTACAATGAGTACTCCTAATCATTTAACTGAGTGTTTTTGTATGTATCAGTTTTAGGTGATGTATTATTTAGGTTAGTTACAATATTTAACAAATTATTCAGATATGGATAACCAATACAGGTGATTTTGGCGTGGGCTTGCCCGGCTGGGGCCTTTCACCTTTTAGTACACGGTTTAATAGCCCTACACAGGTTAGGATGACATTCATATATAAAATGATTGGTCATTATGTGCTTTCACTGACCAACAATATATGACTAATTAAAAGCGATTACCGCGGTGTCCGGAGCCGATAATTAGACATATGCTCAAAATATGGCTATTTTTGGCCTATTTTTAGACCACATTTTTCGAAAATCGTCCGAAAAAAATTAGAGGACTTTGAGTGACAAATGTCTCCACACCCACCATATACTCCAGTTATTCCACTATCACATGACTGTTAATACCATTCTCTCGTGTCATGTTTTAGGGGTGAAAAATGCTAAACAAAAGTAGTGGTCGAAACAGACACCACTTACTTCTTTGACTCTCAGGGCAGCCATTTTTATCGGGAATTAAATGAAAATTTGTCCGAATAATCTGGTTATCAACGGCTATTAATATCGATAAAATATTAAACTTAATTGAAAAAATTATTGTTATTTTTACTTAAAAATATTTTCTATTGAATCAGTCCTGTTACTTTTCCATTAAGCCAATATAATTTTTCATATTTTATAAAAGAATAACGTGCAAATTAAAAAATGAATTAAGTAATATTTGTGCAAAACCTTTCTAAACATTGAACCAAATACTTAGAGGTGTCGTATTGTGAACACCGATACATGTCATCAAAATCCAAACGATTATTTCGCATACCCTTCACAAATAGAGGATACATCCACCTATGGTTAGTAAAATCATTATAAATTAAATTATTTGTTAAATAAAATATACAATATGTTAAAAGTAAAATATTTGTAATACTAACGAAAATATCAGCTTTTGAACAGCGTTTGAGTTGTCCCATGGTGATTTTCTGGTGATTTTAGCTCCAACATCCATGATTAGCTTATAATTACACTTATCATATAATTTTTAAAAAACTTTGTTGTTTAAATGGTAAAACCTTATGTTATTAATAAATTACTTAATTATTATATTAATATATTTGTAATTTAATATTAACAATATTAGTAATATTATATTACTTTCTATGCCAATGTAAAGTTAGTTACTTTAGCTATATAATGTACAAGTAGCGTTGCCAGAAAATATTGTTAATTTCCTGTATAATTGTGCAAATTTTACCAAAAATTCTTGTATTTTTTTTGTAGTTTATTGTTTGTAAAGCAAAACTTTAAATTCATACAATTTCCAAAGAATTATACTTTTGCAAAAATACGAGTGTTTATACAATGTATTTATAATTGAGTTAATTATGTTTAATTTATTTTTATTCCTAGCATTAGTTCAGATTGTAAGTGTACAAGACTATTATTATTTACAAATCTGAATATTATTATACTTTTATAGTTTATTGTTAAAATATTTATTCCTGTATTTGTCAATGTACAGGAATGACACCTACTTGTACTCTGCAATATTTCTTAATTCCTGTATAATACAGGTCATTCCTGTATATCTGGCAACGCTATGTACAAGTAACGTACGTTATATAATTTTCAATTACATTATAAACCACAATTCAGAAATAAAGAATATGGTTTATAAAATATTCCGCCCCTTTCCGCTTTATGGGAAGGCATGGGTAACAATGATTAGATGCCTGAAGTATTTGTACATTTGCAATAATGTTGGTGCACATATATGTGATTCTTACACAAGGGGTGCACTTATATACGGGTATACGTGCTTTAGTTATGGTTACAAGCAAAAGACAATGACCATACATTAGAAAATGTCGCCTGATCTGTATGAAAATTTATTCATGATTAAAGCATTAATAATGAAGAATAAATATACAAAAATTATTATTTTAAGTCAAGAATTTTTTTAGATAGTCAGAAATTTGCCAAAATTCAAAATCAATTTGTGAGATAACTAAACAAGATATTTTAAAAATTCCAACAGATTCATAAATTAAATGTGAAGTAGTATAAATATTATAAGAATGTTTTCATTTAAAATTAATTTTACTCACCATAAATTACAAAATTCTCGAAATTACCATCAAGCCAATTTATTACATAAAGTTTCTTTGCATATTATTGTATAATTTTTAATATCTTTCATATGATATATATATTGATATATGTAATGTCTTGGCAAGAAACTCATTTCGAGCATTTTGTCATTTAATTGTGATTTTTGATTGTTAAAATTAATTTTTAATAAATACATTCTTATAATATTTATACTACTTCACATTTAATTCATGAATCCGTTGGAATTTTTAAAATATCTTGTTTAGTTATCTCACAAATTGATTTTGAATTTTTGTACTATAATATAATCCAGTTACAATATGTCTTGACTTACAAAAATAATTTTTACATTTTTTGTTATTGTATAGATTTACATAATAACATCCTGGTATTATTTTTATTTCATGAGCATAATGGTTTGTCATTGTGTTTGTGAAATTCACTTATAAGTGCATGCATCTATTTCCGGCGTAATACGGTTTTTCAATATTTTTGATTAACTGATCTCAAAATACACATTTTCACAAAAAAATATAAAATGCAAAAACAAATCGTGGTTTTAAATTGTTAAATAGATGCAAAATACCTTGAGAATTATAATGACGGACAGAATGTTTATAGCATATATAATACTACTCTCAAGCATTGACAGTGCATTTATCTGCTTATCACTCAATGTCTGGCTAATTACAAACATTGCTCAGTAGTGCTGGTTATTGACTACAGTCAGTATTGCATAAGGCCATAACGGTCTTGCCGGCAGTATAATGCTATAAAGATAATTTTTAGATAATGCTAATTTAATTTTTAACATCACTTGAAATAATGATTTGCGTATAGTATCGCTGTATGAACCTTGTCTAATAATTGAAGTCAATGTTAATTTAATGTAAATGAAAAACTCAATGAATGAGTAGAGAGAGAGAGAGAGAGAGAGAGAGAGAGAATTTGATCGTGAGGTGGTTTTAATTATAATTCTAGTGCACATTAAAACATAAGTTTATTGTTGCGTAAATAAGTTAAGGTTTAAAAAATAAATTAATTTATTGTAAATAAGTAATATATACAGTTCTCAGTTATAAAACGTGTTGATATTTTATAATTATTGAATAATATTTTTGAATTTTAATCTGAAATTTAATATTACAACATTATAATAAGGCGGTCAATTAATTCCCGGTGTGCGGTTTTAGTTATATCTCTTAAACTAAAAGAGATAATTTAATTCTGTAAACGGCATTAAATAGAGCCATATACGCTGCATGTTTTGCATAGCGGTCAATATATTTTGGTCACGTGGTATACAAAATATGGGACAATTCGGAATGGTTATATTATCGGTTAGAAATATAGAGATGGTCCCAATGTATGATTTATAGAAGGATAAAAGGTGTATTATATATTGAAAAAATGATTAAAATTAGATTTAAAATATTCACATAGCATCTTAGCAAACTAGGTTAATTTTAAAAAATTTTATTCCAAAGATAAAATATCTTAAATTAACATATTCAGTTTTAAACATAAAAACTAAAGAAAACTCAATATTTCAATTAAAGATATTTTGTCTTTGGAATAATATTTTTTAAAAATTTCTTTTGCTAACATTATCAGCATTGAATATAGTTTTCAAAAATATAATCAATTATATTAAAATACAATATTATTTGTCATATCCATAGGTTAACATGCAAAATTGGCCTAGTTTGCTAAGCTGTTATGTGAATAACTTCAATCTAATTTTAATAATTCTTTCTTTATATAATACAGCTTGTATCATTCTATAAATCATACATTGGGACCATATCTATATTTCTAACTGTTAGACCGATAATATGACCATTCCGAATTGTCCCATATTTTGTATACCACGTGACCAAAATATATTTACCGGCTATGTAAAACATGCAGCGTATATGCCTCTATTGAATGCCGTTTACAGAATTAAATTATCTCTTTTAGTTTAAGAGATATAACGAAAACCGCACACCGGGAATTAATTGACTGCCCCCTTATATAGTATGTATTGCTTTATATTACCATTCATTGTAACCTTATTTCAAAAAGTATTCGGTATTAAAATCCAAATAATACATGAAATTAAATGTCGATTATATCTCGATATAAAATGTCGGCATATTGCCCATATCATAACAAATTCTCTTTGAGTTTACAATTAATAGATAAATACTATTAATAATATTTTAGGAAATTATTATTATATTAATTATAACCCATGTGTTATAAAAATATCTAATAACTGTTTAATTAATTAATATTAAATTATATAAATTCTATAACATGCTTTTTAATTTGTGTATTTATAATAATGTCTGGTGAAAAGATACGGATCGGTATTATAGGCGGAGGTGCGTCGGGTTCCATGGCATGCAAGGCATGCCTAGAAGAGGGCTTTGAGCCGATGGTGTTTGAGAAGAACTCATATACGGGTGGTTTGTGGCGATACCACGACGAGAACATCGATGGCGTGGCGTCTGTGGCCAAGTCTACGATCATTAACTCCAGTAAAGAGATGACAGCCTTTTCTGACTTTCCGCCGCCAAAAGATTTTCCTAATTATATGCACAACACAAAGATGGTAATGATAAAATACTAATCTATGAAATCTAATTGTTTAGTACTTCAAAATATATTTTAAAATTTTTTTAATTATAATTAATTTGGTATATACGGTGATAATTATTAAATCTTAATAACATTTTAAAACTATTTTGCAATTTCAATATATGAATCAAATTTTTTAAAGAAAATCTCAAGGAATCTCCCGGAAAATTTACTAAACAATATAAACATAATGAATGCAAAAAATGAATACAAATGACTGTAATTTAATGTAACATAATAATTTAATGTTAATAGTTATAATTTTATTAATAATTATTTAACCTGTGTTAATGATTATAAAAATTTGTATTTCAAACTCATTGATAAATTGAATTGTTCAAAAAGATAATTGTATATTTTAGGTAAAATATTTTGATTTATATGGCGAGAGCTTTCGTTACGAGAAGTACGTTAAGTTACGCCACGACGTGATTGGATTGGAGCCGAACGGTGACTATGATAGCACCGGGCGGTGGAAATTAACCGCACGAGATCATACGAATGCGGACAAAATTACTGAGTATGTGTTTGATGGTGTAATGATATGCACGGGACATCATGTCCAGCCACAGGTAAC
Source organism: Medioppia subpectinata (assembly GCA_905368565.1). NCBI lineage: Eukaryota > Metazoa > Arthropoda > Arachnida > Sarcoptiformes > Oppiidae > Medioppia > Medioppia subpectinata. Next base: position 7,510 of record CAJPIZ010001017.1, on the reverse strand, counting down.
GACATTCAAAGATCAGCATCTCTATACTGGTCAGATAGCACACACACACTCATACAAACGGCCCGATCAGTACACTGACAAGAAGGTAGTGGTTGTGGGGATCGGGAACTCTGGCGGCGACGTTGCTGTTGAACTGTCCTCAGTGTCAGATAAAGTATGTAATATTAATACCTATATATTGAATAAAATGACAAGCTAGTTCTTTCACTATTAAGCCGTGTAAACAGAATTGTTTAATTAGTTTTATGATTTAAGTTGCCATCCAAAGTCACCAGAATCCAAGTTTCATTAAGATCGGATGAATAGTTTATGAACAGAATTTTTACAAAGTTTGTTATTTATTTTAATGTATTTCTATGGACAAAAGTCCGTTTTTGTATTTACCGATGATTAAAATCATACTTAAATTTATCATGTTCCAATACTAATAGAAATAATTCAAAACCTCTAATCTTCTGAAATCTTTGTTTTTCAATGCATATAACAATATACTATTCATTGGTCAACAGTAACCGATACCCCAACTGTGGCCACACAAAAATCAGTGATTAACCCGATTTAAGGGTTCGCAATTGATTCACGTTATAAATGATGTCATGATATCTATACTAAACTGTTGTCAGATAACTAATAGTGAATCTCAATAACTAAATAATCACTTCAAACACATCTTAAGTAAAACAAATTCACTTTAAAATGAGATAAGTTTTAGTCAAATATTATGTAACATAATTTATGTTGTCAATTTTCTAAAATAATTGCTATTGACAAACTTTGAAATGATCCTGTTTAATTATTATTTATCCAAATTTGATGAAACTTAGATTCTTAGAGATGTCAATGTAAATTATAATACTAACTTCAGAATTCTATCTACACGGCTTTATAGTGAAAAAACTAGGTTTTCATTTGATCCAATATTATTAATGTTTATATACAGTAAATCGAATCTTTCAAAAAAAGCTTTCAAAAAAAGTTTTAAACTAAACAGTATTTTTGTTGTATTATAGAATTTTTTAAACATTAATCACAAATGCAATTACATTAGTTTACAAAATATTGCTCACAGATTGAATTTGTTTTGCTGTGAAACAACCACCACTCTATTTATTTGTAACGACATATTTGAGTGTTTTAAAATAACAATAAATTGATTATAAAGACTGTTGCCCTATAATGCGGGCAAATGCACAGAAATACACTCATTGAGATTCCATGTTTATATATGTATTTCGTATTGATCTATGACACTCGTTAGAGAAAATAACTATTTAAACCTACCCTAATCTAATATATATTATTCTAACTTAGAAAACTTAAACAAGGAACACACAGCGATGCTATACGTTAATCACTATTCGGGTGATGTTCAAAGAATAGATTAGCATTATCTACACATTAAATAAGAATCCATAAGATTAGCACTTCCCATAGACTTAACATTGTCCATAGATTTAACATTAATTTATAGGATTAGTATTAGTCCCATAGACTTATCATTTTCCATAGACTCAACATTACCTATGTTATCCCTATGTCATAGACTTAGCATTACCCATGTTATCCCTATGCCATAGACTAAAGCTGTATTCCCATAGAAACCCATGTTAAAGCATTCTTCCATAGACTTAACATTAGTCTCATAGGATTAACATGGAGAAAAACTACCCTGTCCCTTCATATTTCGCTTTCCCATACGAAATAGTCTCCCATAGGATTAACATTACCAATAGGATAACATTAGCCCATGTTAAGTCTATGGAAAAAGATCCATAGGATTAGCATAACCCATGTTAAAGTATAGCCATAGACTTTAGCTGTAATCCCATGTTAAATCTCATAGAGCGGATGGCTGGGGGGCAGAACGATCCTATAAACCACATTATTCATATCAGAATAGTGGTTAAAAATATATTATTAACAAACTGTAATTTAATTATAAAAAAATTTAATTTTAATAATTGTTAAAAATTGTTACTGATGTCATATCATTATTGCAAACTTTTATGATGAGTGAACATAAGTTTATTATCTAAATAGATTATTAATATTATCTAGATAAATATAAAAAATCTCATGAAAATTTTAATTACAACTAATTGTAGACAGATCTAATTTAATTTTCTAAATAATAACTTTTCCTAAACACTATTACTATGATTGAATATTATATTGTTTTTATAAAATAAAACATTTTCTGCTATAACCCTCGAGTAATGCACAAGATTTCGTGGTATACATATTTTTAATTTGATTAGGTTTATCTGTCAACCCGTCGGGGTACATGGATATCAAACCGTGTGGGTCCGTATGGCCTACCATCGGACATTAGTTTTATTCGACGTCACACAAACGTACTGTTTAAATACCTACCTTACAATATTTTATGTACAATACTGGAAAGCGTTGCCAATAGGCGTATTGATCACGAGAAATATCAGTTAAAGCCAAAACACCGGATACTATCGCAAAACGTCTTTGTGAACGACGCCCTTCCAAACTGTATACTCTCCGGCACTGTTGTAGTGAAGGGTGATATTAATAGGTTCACCGCACATGGGGTTATCTTTGCGGGTAAGTTATACAACTAATCGTATTTATTATTTAATTGTAAATAACATATGCAAAATACCAGTAACATACAATAAGGAGGTGGGAGGGAAGTAAAAACTATCTACGGGATAGAAAACAAGAGAGAACGAGGTAACAGTTATTGTGATGGTTTGTACTCGTTATTAATTATTATACAGAGCCGTCACCCAATATGTCCAATGAAATATCCATGTTATTTATACTTTTAGAGAATGGCCACTGTTTATTTCGAAAATAATAAAACAATTTTAACAAAAATTTTATAGCTAATAGTCATTACTTATATTTTAACTTTAATCCAGATTGATTTTAATTATATAACATTTCAATTAAATTTAAAGCATTTTTCTAATATGTGGTTTGGTAACTAATTTGATCACAATGGAGTGATGTTGTACACCGAGAAAGAAAGTAACACGGTCACGTGTAGTTTATTTGACAATGTATTGCCACCGTAATTGGTTTATTGTGAATGCATTTTTTATTTAAAAAATTTCACAATTAAAAAATTTTGAATTTTGCAAAATGGCTAATTTTTTGCAGAATTAGATTGAAGTTTAAACTTATCAGGATTTAAATAAGATTAGTATATGATCTTAATCTATAACTCATGCCAAACAAATGCAAATGAAATTCAATCAATTCCTAATTCAGGGGCCTGAGCAATTAATGTTTGAAAATGATAACTCTATCATTTTCATGTTTTAAATATGTTTGTCCAGAGCTTTCCGACGGGTAGTTAGGAGACCAATCACATTGGAATTAGATACAATAGATATAAGTACATAAAAACATATACCATATACATTTACGAGATTATTCATTTGCATTTTAAATTTAAATAAATCAAAATATAACCAAAATTTGATAAATTGGGTGACGGCTGTGTAGATATAATTACAGTATGTTTGTATTTAAAATAAAGGCTTCTTGTCTATATTAGCAATCGTCTAGGAGCACTTGAGGAAATAATATTTTAATATGCTTTGTAAATTATACTTCATTCATAACATCATCAGACAGTAATATGAGTGGTGGGGTTTAAAAATATTTATGAATCATTCTTTCTAAACACAGGGCGATGACTATATTAATAGTAATTTTTATCATGAATAATAGTTTACATATTAACAAGGTTAATAAAAAATCACGTCAATTTTGTTTAGAGCCCTTTAAATTTGTGACGATTCTTAGTCTATATTTTATTATTATTTATTAAAAACAAGGCATTACATGTTGAGATTTAAATAGCAATTTTAACTTCAACCATACCAATAGGCTAGTGTTTACAGAGTTTGTCTTGAGTTTTATTAAATTATTAACCATAGGTGAAAGTAAGGAGATCCCATGCGATGTTGTACTAATGGCCACCGGTTATAAGTTGAAATTCCCATTCATATCGCAAGATCTGATTCGCACCACAAACAACAAGGTTGAACTGTTTAAATACGTTTTCCCGCCTGATTTGAAACATCCCAAGACACTGGCTTTTATATCGTTAGTACAACCCCTCGGTGCAACGCTGCCGATCGGAGAAATGCAGTGCCGATGGTTCGCCCAACTTATGGCGGGTAAGCGATCGCTGCCCACCCGTCAGAACATGTTAGCCGACATCGCTGTAAAACAGCACGCAATGAAGCGATACTACGAGTCGGAGCGGCACACCATTCAAGTTGATTGGCTTAACTTTATGGACGAGTTGGCACAACACGTGGGCGTTAAACCCAATCTCTTGAAGTACTTCTTTCAAGACAGAGAGTTGTGGCGGGCGCTTATGTTTGGCCCCGCATTGCCCTACCAATATCGACTTGAAGGTATTATATTAGATTAAGTATTAAAATAACCATATTGTTTTGTAATTAATTTGTATGTTAGGGCCGCATTCGTGGTCCGGCGCCAGAGGGGCCATATTGTCCGTTGAAGAGCGCATATACTCACCGCTAGAAACGAGACAACTTTCCGCTTATAAAAACCTTGATAATTATAAAAGTTTAAGCTGGGTTGAAAATTGTTTAATTGTAGTGTTCTTGGTAATTTTTCTTTATTTATATAGCATGTTGTCATAATTATTCTATTGTTGTAATGAAATAAGCTGTACAGAAAAATACAGGAATTTTTGGCAATTTGTAACATTTATGCAGAATTTTTAAAATATTATTTGGCAACGCTAATAGTACACAAAGTTATGTATAGCTATTGCATGTAATGTTGTTTAACATTAAAATTAATTAATTTATTTATTTATTAAATAATACAAATAATAGGATCTAATAAATCCGGCAGCAATTGCTATCTAAAAATTTTTCTATGGTAAAAAACATTTTTAAATTTATTTATCAGGATCATATTGTTTTTGCATAAACTGTAGTAATAATTAATTGAATACAAATGCTAAAAATGATATATTATATAATATGTGTATAGAATGTTTAAATGTTATATAAAATATAATTAAATCATTATGATTCATTAAAAAAAGTATACATTTATTTATATACAATTGTCAAATAGCATGTGTTTTATATATTTGTTATTAATATAATTTATATTATATAAAAGTATAAGTAAAGAGCACTTAAATAATGAGATCTATAAATAAATGATTATTGTTTAAATAAATAATAATTATTCAAATAATTCAAAGACGGAACTAAAGAGCAGACAAATATCTGCCCAAAAAAGGTATAAAAGCAAAAGTTATGAATAAAATTTTATTAAACAAACAATTTTGACTGATATTAACAGTTAAATACAAATATTGTGGAAAACAAAACTTATTTTTTAAAAATAATGTACAAATTATTAGTGATTACAGGACTGATAGGCCTATCAGTGGCGGCAGTGATTGAGCCCCGATGTGGCGGAGGAGTGGGGGGTCTATCGGGCAGACAATCCGCATATGACTATCAATTTGGACAAAACGGGCAGTCATTTGGCGGTGGATTGGGAAGAGTCGGATGGTTTAGCGGCGGAGGCGTCCAAAGCGGTGGTTTTGGCGGCAATGGTCTGACCTCTGGAATCAGTCAACGAATCAGAAATCAGTTGAGCTCAGCATCTGTGGGCCAACTTCTGGGAGGTGTGACCACCGGTGCCCAGAGCTGCGCCAATGGGCACCAGTCGAGCGGTTTAGACATTGCCGGACAGTTTAAAGGCAGTCTCGAGTTGGCCCACAATGAGGGCCGACATCGAGTGGCGGACACTTTTAATGGTCACCCAATCGTGGCTATAATTGGTGGCCAATCGGGACACTCAACGGACGGACAGAACGGCTGGTCTTCCGACTGGTCGTCGCAATTGTCGAGCGGTTCTCAAAACTCTGACCATAAAAGCGGTGGTTTTAACTACGGTTCAGTCGCCGCGACTCAAGGATTAAATACCGGTGTAATGAGCGGTGGTTTGGGAGGTATTGGTGTCAACTATTATGGCCTTAAGGATTGGCAAAACCACGGAATGGGAATCAATGGTCAACACCAGAGCACACAAGTTGTTGATAAAACCAACACCGGTTCTACTGCTGGACACGTGTCGGTCACCACCGGAACTGCCACTACAACGGGAAAAGACATTTCAAGTGACATAAAGGGACACATTTGCGGAACCGTTGGCAGTGTTGGCGGTATTATTGGCGGTCAATCGGGACACTCGACTGACGGTAACAACGAGTGGTCGTCCGAGTGGTCATCGCAATCGTCGGGTGCGCACAACTCTGACCACAAAAGCGGAAGCAATACTGAGACCGTAATCACCGGCCAAATGGGTGGCATCGGAACCACTGGTCATCGACAAAGTCAATCCCAAATTGCCGGTCAAACCAATACTGGATCCGTTGGCGGACACTCTGTCAACACCGGAACGGCTACTACTAGTGGTGAAGACTTTTTAGGCGACATGAATGGACACGTTTACGGTATAACTGCGGGCCAAACAATGGCCCATAAGTCGGACTCATCCGATTCCAGCTCCTGGTCCTCCACCTCCTCGTCTTCCTCGTCGTCGACATCGAGCGGATCCCAAACCACGGGTTCGTCGGGTGTCAGCGGATACGTGAGTGGAGCCAAAACTGGTGTAATTAGTGGTGATTTCAATGCGAATGCACTCAATGGGGGTCAGTGTGGAGGACACTCTTCGGGCGGTTCGTGGGGTTATAACTATCGGCGATGAGTTTTATGATAGATTTACTTTACCCGAGCGATTAGTTTACTGGTTTTGAACTCTACTTTATGTTTAAAAATATATCATATATTAATAATAATTTCAATTAATTTTTTTGGTATAATGTTCATTGATTTTATCGCTTATACTATATTTTTCTAAAACAATATCAATAAAAAATATTTATGAACTTATGAATTTAACATTTTACATTATAATTAAATATAATTATATTTAATATAAGGGGCACAACGTGTTAACAAATTTTGTAACATTTGTTTGTAATTTTGTAAAGTTCACATAAAGTTTGTAACTTAATATTAACGAATTCCCATTATTAATAAACAATGCATTAACAATTTTAACATATTTTGGATCGACTTTTGATTGTGAGCAATATTTTTCATTAATTAAATCGATTAAAAATGACAAAACTAATCGTATTTGCGAGAAGACATTAAGATCACGTTTGAAAATATGGTCATGAAATGATATTGAGTCAAATATTAATAAAATTGTTGATAATCGCAAACAATATCAAAAATCTCATTAAAATGTATATTTAATAATTAAATTGTGTTTTAAAATGACGTTTTGTGGATACACTGAAAGCAACCACTTATAAAAATGGGTGAGAAACCATTAGGTTGACCTTCACGTGGTGTTTCTCGTTTAATACTGACAAACCTAAACTTTTTTACTGACCGATGCGCCGCCACTGATAGGCCTATCAGTCCTGTAATCACTAATAATTTGTACATTATTT
>CAJPIZ010001016.1:0-19058 GCA_905368565.1 Medioppia subpectinata | reverse complement strand
CTTCGCATTGGATTCGATGGAATAGGTCTTTGCAAATGTGAGGAATAATGCCCTCGTCGTCCTGTTTACCCATCATTGTATAACTCTTACCGCCACCGGTCTGGCCGTATGCGAAGATACACACATTGTAGCCCTCGAAGGCGTGTACTAACATCTCTTCTCCGATGTCTCGATAGACCACTTCTTGGTCCGCGTAATTGGGATCAGAAGAATCGTGAGACCAATACGAGTAATCAAATGTAAATGTCTTGTAAGTGTCCGTTATTTTTGGGTTAGATATTGCTATTTATGACACAAATGGGCAAAACATTGATTAATGTCAAACAGAATTTAATAAACAATAAGTCATTAATCAATTTACTTGTCGTTTGGCCGGTCATTGAGATTATGTTTTTGCAGTTATAACTGTATTCCCTATTATTGAAGGGTCGGACACGAACCGCAACTTTTACTGACGACATCCTCACAGTTAACGCTGAATAAATTTATAATATGTTAATAACTATTATAATAAATTAATAAATATTATAATTAATTAATTAATTAATATTATATTTGCTATTAATATGAATGAAAGAATAACTTCATTTAATAACTAATAAGTATTCGCAATAACTGATAGAATATTATATTAATATTAAGGGGCAAAATGTCTTCACTGCATTACTTGTTAAAAATCTACATTGAAATCAATGATTTTAAATTCATTTAAAATATACATTAAATAAAAGAAATGTATATCAATAAAAAATATAATTAATTAATTATATATTAAATCATTAAGAAAGTAATATATAATAAAAGCTCACATTCTTTGGTTAACGGATCTTTTATTCAGATCTGTTTGAGATGTAAATCAATATAGTATTTAATAAAACGATTCAAAAAATGTCATAATTTAATCACTAAATTAATTATTGAAAAACAATGGAATCGCAAATATTGCTGCAAAATATGTTTAATATATGATATATTATGAACAAAAATATTGTGAATTGAAAGCAAATCAATAATGAATGGCAATCATAGCATTCATTCTATGACTTCGCAGACAAGCCGTAAATGTTTCTAATGTTGATGGCTCTCATGCTATGCTCTATCTGTTCACTACACTATACAGGGTGTGTGGGATATATGTCCGTATAAATGACTTTTTTATGATAGCCATTTTACTTATGATAAAGAATATTTTTAATTTTCTTATGTAATGGAAACTTAAGAGGAATAATTGAAATTTAATTTGCCATACCGAATATTCTAATCAACCAACGTTTAGAATTCCAAGAACGATTTTATCTAAAAATTTCACATTTCAATTATAGTCAGACTGTAACGACCTAGTATATTTACTAAAATTGCCGTGTCAAATGGGTGGTGCTTATTTTATTGGTTGATCATGATAAGTTATAAGTTTATTTGGCATAATATTTAAATTTGTCCATCTGTATTTTACACAATCATTTTATTCTAAAATTCTTCATTTATGCATTATATCTTATTAAAATAGTTTACAAATGGCAACCATCAAACTTATTGTGATAATTAAAACACATTTGATATAAATTCATACTATTTTTTAAAAATTTTGTCTTATATATTAATTCTAGATATAATAAACTAAATTTTTTCTCGTTATTTTACAAAAAAGTGCTAGCAGTTTAAATATTGTTATTAAAATAATCGTGGCATTATTGAAATTATATAATGAGTACCTAGAAATGAAAAAAAGTTTATACTTGTTCAAAAATATCTGAGTTTATTAAAATCGGTTAACATACGCCTGATCTACACGCGTTATAATATTCTACTCTTGTAATGCTTTCCTATGGAAAACACTATACGGACATATATACCACACACCGTTTACACTGCATAGAGTGTATGCCATAGACTTAACTGTACTCTAAATGTGTGGCTTTGGATGACGTCTAGAAAACAGAAGTCATGACAAAGCTATGGATTGGATCAATAAATATGATTGTAATTATGATATCATAAAAACCGGTTCATTGTATATGAGTTTCTTTTGTTAAAGTTTTATTTCATTATTATGTAAATTTTAGTTTTAAATAAATAGTATAATTATTGTAAATGTTTTAAATCTATTAACACTATTGAATTAAATTGATATAAAATATTCTTAATGTAAGCTTCAGCATGGTTAATGTAATGACAGAATGTAGAAGTACAGTATGCCATATACTGTAATTGGGTTTAATGTTAAGCATTCTTCATTCTTAATCAATTATCTATTTATGCAGTATATCTTATTTTTCATTCAATGTATAATATATTAGATTTATATTTAAACAACACATTCATACTGTACTGTATATACTGTAATATATTAACGATATTGATAATTAATTGCATAAATATTGAATCATTTTATAAAATTATTACCATCGTAAATCGTAATATAGTAATGCATCAAAAGTCATGCTTTAATCCAATTATATCATGGTAAATAAAGCTATTCATCTTAAATTCCATTTTTAAAGTTTAATACAAATTTTATAAAAGAAATATTGTTGATTACATCAATAGTAGATTCACTATATTATAATTCTATAGCAAATACAGTATTAAAATATGGTAAAACACTTCTTTTCATAATAAGTTTATTTTGTATTTTATTCAAAATATTGTAAATAAATAATTGTATTATTGTTTGGAAATAAGAGTCTGAAGAGACAATTCGAGTGCAGAGCAGGGCTGCGACAGATCGAAATTAGTGATCACTTGCGGGTGCAAAACACCCATTACTCCAACCACTTTGTCGTTGACCACAATCTCCGNTACGAATATTATTTTATATTAATTTTGTTTTAATTGTAATTATAATGTAATTCAATTCGTTTTGTGGAAAAACTCTAATGTTTTATAATTTGATTATTTCGGAGATTTTATATTGAATTTTACATATATTTGACATCAATTCTAATTATTTTCTAATTAATTGCAAAGCAATAGACTGTATATAAGAAATAGCTTTTAATTTAATAACTATTACTTAAAAACATTACTTTTTCTAAATTATATCCAATAAAACAATTTAAAAACTAATTTATTAACAAATTATTTATGCATTCAATAGACGATCAATGAATTCATTGATTCAATCGATTCAAATCCGACTGCAATTGATTGGACGCAAAACCCAATCCAATCCCTGAACCAAATATTATCGGCCAAAGTCTTCGGCGAAAGATCAGCAAAGAGAAGACACTTCCGACTGCGAGACCCGTACCTATGGATCAGATTACAGATTACATGTTATTATCATTCATTAACTCATCAATTATCACATCAATTCACTTCATGTCAAATACTAACCCATTTTGAGCACTGAATTGGAGATAAATTTATCCCATTGTCTCCCCATTTGGTCTTCAGATCTGTCGGTCTGTGAACTCATCTCCAATTAAATCACTCAATATTTACTGTTTTTAATTCAATTGTATTTCAATTCAAATATCAATTGATTTGAAAAAACATTCAATTCTTCAATCAATTAGTGTCCAAATCGTGGGTCCATTCATAGAAGACGTACACAAATGTAGTGTCGATTGTTTGGACACGTTTTTGCGAGGCATTGATTGGACGAGTGATGCAATTGTTGTTGTCTTTGCGTAAACTATTAAATTAGAGACCAATTTAGTGATCGATTCACATAATGCCCACAATTAACGTCAATCGGGACCAACTGTTCAGACTCTTGGACACACAGTTCAGTGAGTGTCGACACAAACCATAGTCTTATTGAATGAATTAACGTATGTTTTAAATGATTGAATTATAGCTGAGGAAGAATTTGATAACTTGTGCTTCGAGTTTGGCATAGATTTGGACACACAGTTCAGTGAGTGTCGACACAAACCATAGTCTTATTGAATGAATTAACGTATGTTTTAAATGATTGAATTATAGCTGAGGAAGAATTTGATAACTTGTGCTTCGAGTTTGGCATAGAGTTGGATGAAGTGGTAAGTGATCCCACATTTACCATAACAATCAAGCATTACATTTGTCTTTATGTCAGACATCAGAGAAGCAAATAAAGAGCAAAGAGCAGGGAATGGACCGCTCGAAAGGCGCTTCAGAGGACGTGTTATATCGGATTGAAATACCAGCCAATCGGTAGACTTGTAGTGATTTATCGTCGCAAACATTATTTAATCATTTTTATATTTTCCTTTTAGTTATGATTTGCTGTGTATTGAAGGTCTGGTTCGGGCGCTTCTTATATTCCTCGGAAAGTATGTCTCATATAAACGAATCCATTATATGATTATGAGTTAACAATTAGTAATTTCTTATTAAAATAGGGCTGAAATACCCGAATATCGGTCCGTTGAGCCCCCGAAGGGAAAGTTACAACAGCTTATAGTCCTTCCAAATGTATGTATTATTAATGCATAGAAATTGTAGTCAAATAAACATTGAGTGAATACGCGGAACCGTTTCAGACAATGCAAGTGCGTCCCTATGCTGTGGCAGCTATTCTTCGAGGCATTCATTTCACTCAAGAAATATACGAAAGTTTCATTGATCTGCAGGAAAAACTTCACCAAAATCTTTGCAGGTTTTTTGCACACATTTTGAGCGATATTTTGAATTAACTTATTGTTTGTATACAGAAAGCGATCACTTGTAGCGATTGGTGCTCACGATTTGGACACAATTAAGGGTCCCTTCTTTTACGACGCGAGAGTTCCCAATGATATCAAATTCAGACCTTTGAAACAGACCAAAGAATACACGGCCACAGAACTCATGGATTTATATTCTGTGAGCAAAAAATGTGAATTAAATTTGAAATATTTTAATTATCAAATCAATTGTTATTAAGACTGACGATCACTTGAAACCATTTCTGCATATAATAAAAGACAGTCCCGTCTATCCCGTAATCTATGACCAAAACAATGTCGTGCTATCAATGCCTCCCATTATAAACGGTAATACAGAGAAATATAATTGTTATAACATTATTCTATATTAAGAATTGTTATACTTTTAGGCGATTTCAGTAAAATAACGCTCAAAACTAAGAATATCTTCATTGAAATGACTGCAACGGACTTACATAAAGCTCAACTAGTTTTGGATACATTTGTCTCAATGTTCAGTGAATACTGTGAGCAAAAGTTTACGTAAGTTTCACTTGCAATTTGGCGGATGAATATATTAGCGTATTATTAATGTCTTAATTAATTAGTGTTGAAAGTGTTGAAGTGACCCAATCGGACACATCTCGGGCTTTATTACCAGTAAGTTATTAATTAAAAAGCTTATGGTATTTAAGTAATAAAATTTGTGTTTTAGGCATTGAAATATCGAGAGGAAACTGTTTCAGTTGATTACATAAACACAAATTTGGGCATTAAGTATATAAAAATATAAGAGTAGTGTTTATTTGGTACTAAATTATAAACTGAATATTTTATAGACAAAATGCTCAACAGATTAGCAGATTAATACAACGAATGAGTTTAGGCGCTGAAGTATTGTCGGATCAGTTGATTAAAGTGCGAATCCCTCCTATCCGTCAGGATATACTTCACGCTTGCGATATATTAGAAGACGTGGGAATCGCTTACGGATATAATAACATCGAGTTCACTGTTCCCAAAACCCAAACCATTGGTCAGCAGTTTTTCATAAACAAAGTGACCGATCAGTTGAGATACGAGATCGCGAGATGTGGTTATACAGAGATCCTTACATTTTCTCTTGTAATATATATTTGTATTGATTTTGTCAGCAAAACGTGAATTAATGTCCGTTTTGTTTGTGTTTTTAGTGCTCTCGCGATGACATCGGAGAGAAAATGAGACGAAAGGATTCCCTCTCGAAAGCGGTTCACATATCGAACCCCAAAACGTATGACTTTCAAGTCGGACGCACTTCACTATTGCCAGGACTTCTCAAAACCGTTTACTCTAACAAAAATATTCCTCTTCCGCTCAAACTCTTTGAAATTTCTGATGTTATTCTTAAAGACGGTTCTGAAGGTATGAACCGATTGTCGTATAAATGTTAATAAATAACAATTATATTTCCACTTATTTAGAAGTGGGCGCTAAGAATGAGCGCTATTTGTCTGCTATTCATTACAACAAAAACCCTGGTTTTGAGATAATTCATGGATTGTTGGACAGAATTCTACAAGTTTTGGAAATTCCCTTTTCTGCCAATAAGGGCGGCGCCGGATATTTCATAAGAGCTGCAAATGGTTTGACAGTCAATTAGTTTTAGATAATATTTAAATAATATATTAATTGATTTAATAGATTGCCGTTTTCTGACGGGTCGTTGTGCGGAGATTGTGGTCAACGACAAAGTGGTTGGAGTAATGGGTGTTTTGCACCCGCAAGTGATCACTAATTTCGATCTGTCGCAGCCCTGCTCTGCACTCGAATTGTCTCTTCAGACTCTTATTTCCAATCAATAATACAATTATTTATTTACAATATTTTGAATAAAAACAAAATAAACTTATTATGAAAAGAAGTGTTTTACCATATTTTAATATTTGCTATAGAATTATAAAATAGTGAATCTACTATTGATGTAATCAACAATATTTCTTTTATAAAAATTTGTATTAAACTTTAAAAACGGAATTTAAGATTAATTGCCATGATATAATTAGATAAAAACATTAATTTTGATGCATTACCGTATTACGATTTAGGATGGTAATGATTTTATAAAATGATTCAATATTTATGCAATTAAATATTAATATCGTTAGTATATTACCGTATATACAGTACAGTATGAATGTGTTGTTAAATATAAATCTAGTATATTATACATTGAATGAAAAATAAGATATACTGCATAAATAGATAATTGATTAAGAAGGAAGAATGCTTAACATTAAACCCAATTACATAGCATACTCTACTTCTACATTCTGTCATTACATTAACCATGCTGAAGCTTACATTAAGAATATTTTATATCAATTTAATTCAATGGTGTTAATAGATTTAAAACATTTACAATAATTGTACTATTTATTTAAAAATAAAATTTACATAATAATGAAATAAAAGTTTAACAAAAGAAACTCATATACAATGAACCGGTTTTTATGATATCATAATTACAATCATATTTATTGATCCAATCCATAGCTTTGTCATGACTTCTGTTTTCTAGACGTCATCCAAAGCCACACATTTAGAGCACAGTTAAGTCTATGGCATACACTCTATGCAGTGTATAGTGTAGTGAACAGATAGAGCATAGCATGAGAGCCATCAACATTACGGCTTGTCTGCGAAGTCATAGTATGAATGCTATGATTGCCATTCATTATTGATTTGCTTTCAATTCACAATATTTTTGTTCATAATATATCATATATTAAACATATTTTGCAGCAATATTTGTGATTCCATTGTTTTTCAATAAATAATTTAGTGATTAAATTATGACATTTTTTTGAATCGTTTTATTAAATATTATATTGATTTACATCTCAAACAGATCTGAATAAAGGATCCGTTAACCAAAGAATGTGAGCTTTTATTATATATTACTTTCTTAATGACTTAATATATAATTTATTAATTATATTTTTTTAGTAATATACATTTCTTTTATTTAATGTATATTTTAAATGAATTTAAAATCATTGATTTCAATGTAGATTTTTAACAAGTTATGCAGTGAAGACATTTTGCCCCTTAATATTAATATAATATTCTATCAGTTATTGCGAATACTTATTAGTTATTAAATGAATAGTTCTTTCATTCATATTAATAGCAAATATAATATTAATTAATTTATTATAATAGTTATTAATTTATTATATTATTATTATTTAATATACTATAAATTTATTCAGCGTTAACAGTGAGGATGTCGTCAGTAAAAGTTGCGGTTCGCGTCCGACCCTTCAATAATAGGGAATACAGTTATAATTGCAAAAACATAATCTCAATGACCGGCCAAACGACAAGTAAATTGATTAATGACTTACTGTTTATTAAATTCTGTTTGACATTAATTAATGTTTTGCCCATTTGTGTCATAAATAGCAATATCTAACCCAAAAATAACGGACACTTATAAGACATTTACATTTGATTACTCGTATTGGTCTCACGATTCTTCTGATCCCAATTACGCGGACCAAGAAGTGGTCTATCGAGACATCGGAGAAGAGATGTTAGTACACGCTTTCGAGGGCTATAATGTGTGTATCTTCGCATACGGCCAGACCGGTGGCGGTAAGAGTTATACAATGATGGGTAAACAGGACGACGAGGGCATTATTCCTCACATTTGCAAAGACCTATTCCATCGAATCCAATGCGAAGACAATAATCAAGTGATGTATTCCGTCGAAGTCTCTTATATGGAGATATATTGCGAACGCGTCAGAGATCTATTGAACCCTAAGAATAAGGGCTCATTACGTGTTCGCGAACACCCAGTGCTCGGACCCTATGTTGAAGACCTGTCAAAGTTGGCGGTCACCTCATATGAGGACATTCGCGATATTATGGACGAAGGAAACAAAGCCAGGTATTCAATATCATATCATCTAACTATCCATTCATTATATAAAACAATGTATTTAATATACAGAACTGTCGCCTCAACCAACATGAATGAAACGAGCAGTCGATCGCACGCTGTCTTTACAATAGTGTTCACTCAACTAAGAGAAGACAGTATGACTGGTCTCGCGAGTGAAAAAGTTAGCAAAATATCTTTGGTTGATTTGGCGGGTAATGCATTCAATGATCAATTTGTGAATATTTTCATGACTACATTATATCCATCATTACTATAGGCTCAGAACGTGCGGACGCAACCGGCGCTCAGGGGACACGACTTAAAGAAGGTTTGCATTATTCCCATATTTTATTCTTGACACCAATTCTGTTATTTTTGCACACAATAGGCGCTAATATTAATAAGTCATTGACAACACTCGGAAAAGTAATCTCAGCCCTCGCAGAAGTGGTAATACTTTATGCATAATATAATATTGATTATAGAAATTTTTATCCAATGTTATATTAATATTTATAAATATATTTCTATTTATTAAATATTGCCTTTCCATAATACTAAAGTCGGTAAGTTTAACTCATTCAGCAATGCATTGAACATTGAAGTTATAAAACTTTCTTTTAAAAGGCAATGAAAAAGAAGAAGAAAAATGATTTTATTCCATATAGAGATTCATCACTCACTTGGCTTTTAAGGGAAAATTTAGGTATTTTTTGAATAATATATAGGAAAACAAATAATTAAAATTAAATTTTGATTATTTTAAAGGAGGAAATTCAAAGACAGCAATGATTGCGGCGTTGAGTCCGGCGGATATTAATTATGAGGAGACTTTAAGTACCCTTCGATACGCCGATAGAGCGAAACAGATAGTGTGCAAAGCGGTGATCAATGAGGACGCAAACGCCAAAATCATACGAGAACTCAAGGATGAGATCTCAAGACTCAGAGCTTTATTGCGAACGGAAGGCATCGACTTAGAAGAGAATGGATGTCCGATCTCTGTTCAGGCGGATCACCAACGAAGAAGTGGTTCGGTGTCGATAGTGAGTGAGAACGCTATGGAACAGTTGCAGGAAAGCGAAAAATTGATGCTTGAATTGAACGAAACGTGGGAACAAAAGCTCAGAAAGACTGAAGCGATTCGTATACAACGGGAGACAGCGTTGGCTGAGATGGGAGTCGCGACCAGAGAGGACGGCGATGCGGTCGGAGTGTTCTCTCCGAGCGAAACGCCTCATTTGGTTAACCTTAACGAAGACCCGCTTATGTCTGAGTGTTTGATATACTATATTAAGGATGGGTTTACACGAGTGGGTCAGTCAAACGCATCGGTGCCCCAAGACATTAGACTCAATGGGACGCATGTAATCAGTGAGCACTGTATCTTCGAAAACAGGAACGGAAGGGTCACTTTGATTCCATGCAAAGACGCTCTTTGTTTTGTGAATGGCAAACAAGTGGAGCGACCGCTGGAAATCAAAACCGGATCCCGAGTTATACTGGGAAAGTATCACGTCTTTCGTTTCCAACACCCGACTCAGGCCCGAGAAAACAGAGATCGCCGCTCGCCCTGTACTGAACAGCCCAGCGGTCCCTTACAGGCCGTCGACTGGACGTACGCTCAGTTGGAATTACTAGAGAAACAGGGAATCGATTTGAAGTCAGAAATGGAGCAAAAATTGGTTATTTTAGAGGAACAGTACAAGAAGGAGAAGGAAGAGGCGGATCAGCTGTTCGAAGAACAGCGTAAAAATTATGAGCAGACAATCGAAAGACTTCAACAGCAAGTCAATGAACAATCGATGACAATGTCTTCATTATACGCGTCCACAATATCCACACTTAATGAATGCAAATTAGTTGACGACGAAGTCTTTCCTGAAGAATATGTATGGACTGAACGCGAGATTAATATTGCAAAGAGAGCGGCAAAGAAGTGGAAATACCATCAGTTCACTAGTCTTAGAGACGATTTGTGGGGAAACGCTATCTTCTTGAAAGAGGCAAACGCTATCTCTGTTGAGCTTAAGAAGAGGGTTCAGTTTCAGTTTGTTTTGCTCACCGATACGTTGTTTTCACCACTTCCTCCTGAGATGATCACCACTTATGATGAACTCGACTCCTGTGAGAAACAAGACGAGAGACCGTTTCCCCGGACTATCGTTGCCGTCGAAGTGACTGACTTGAAGAACGGGGCCACACATTACTGGTCTCTCAATAAATTGAGGTTAATATTTATATTTTCACTATTTATTGATTTAATTATGATTTAATTGTAGACAAAGAATGCATTTTATTTTTGCTTTATTATAATTATTCACAATAAATATTAAGTTAATTTAATTATTAGTTATTAGTCCAGAACTCGAGTCAATGCATTTACCTAAGCATAAGCTCCAGTTTTGCCTCAATTTATTCAATCTTTGAGTTAATTGTATCGCATGTTTGCATGAATTTAAAGATTGAATACAATATTCTTTGTCTGCAATTCGTTGTCTCAAAACGAGTAATGAAATGGAAATTTTGGGATTTCTATGATATATGTTGTGGACACAGACACCGTCTGGAGCTTATGCGACATATTTATTACAACTATTTTGTCGAACCGACAAAAAGCGACTATTTATTGCAATGCCTCACAATTGCAGCACAAAAGCTAAGAAGTCCTGTATTTATTGAAGACAGGTCTCTATAGGACTCAATTATTTTACTTTTCTCTTTCAAATAATTATTTGCTTTTAACTTATTTTTTGTGTAAATTTTTAGGAAAAGATTAGAATCGATGCGAGAAATGTATAAAAACGAAGAATGTTCTCCACTATCGCCGACCGAATGCGGTCTCATTGAGTCCACTTCTGGTGGCGATCCCTTCTATGATAGGTTTCCCTGGTTTAGACTCATCGGCAGAACATATGTCTATTTGTCGAGTCTTTTATATCCGGTTTGTCTCATACAGAAAGTGCCGATTGTTAATGAAAAGGGAGACGTCAAGGGATACCTCAGAGTTGCCATTCAAACAGTCGGAGGTTTGATATTGTATTCATCACTTGAAACTAAATTTAATTATTTGTAAAACTCGTTGATTAGATGACGACGAGATGAACATATCTGAGAATTCTTGTGCTATAAGACAATCGGCGCGAATCAACTTCGATGACAGCGACGAAGCTTTAATTAAGATACAGAAGAAGTATCAAATACAAAAAGAGGCCAATACTCTGTTCAATTCGGGCAGAGAAACGAGGGATAGCTTGACCACAGATGACCAGCAAAATAATAACTATGAACTGAATGTTGATTACGAGAATAAAGTCGGACAACATTTACAAGAAGATAAGGAATTTACGTTTAGAGTAACAATACTTCAAATAAGCGGTATATCCAAAGATTATGGCGATATCTTCTGTCAATTCAATTTCCTGCACCGACACGACGAGGCCTTTTCCACTGAACCCATCAAAAACACGGGCAAAGGTCCGGCGCCCGGATTTTTCCGCGTCCAGAATATAACAGTAACGGTGACCAAAGCTTTCGTTGAATACCTAAGACTGCATCCAATTGTCTTTGAGATCTTTGGTCACTATCAACAGCACCCGCTCCACAAAGAGGCCAAAGACGACAGAGATTTCATTGTCAATTCCGGACAAAATTCGTATGAATTGAACTTAAAACTAGAAAATATTTATTATATAAAATGTTTCATATAATTGTTTAGATCGGTTCGTCCGCCGCCGCGACATATGTTCCCGCAATCGGTTCCCATTTCTTTGCCGATCAAATCTCAAAAGTTCACGTGTTTGTCCACATCTCTGAGCTCTGCACTCGTGTATTCAAAATATGATTTATTAGTTTGGATGGAAATCTGCGAATTGGCTCCAAATGGAGAATACAATCCGGTTGTTGTCGATCACGACGACGACACGCCCTGTAGGGGCACATTCCTCCTCCATCAGGGCATTCAACGCAGAATTCGGATCACTATTGTTTACGAACCCGACTCTGAGGTTGTGTTTAAAGATATTCGCGAAGTAGTGATCGGACGGATCAGAACTCAGGCCGAGTGTCTGGACATTGACGACGAGAGTGACTCATCCATTATATCTTTGGGTCTTTTCGGTGGAGAATATTTAGAGAAATTGAATAATAGAAATGTATATCGTTTTGAGGCCGCTTGGGATACATCACTTCACAACTCACTACTACTTAATAGAGTCACTCCTTATGGCGAACGCATTTATTTAACCATTTCTTCCTATTTAGAGGTATTTATTCCCATTTTATATGTCATAAGCTTATGATTTACTCAAATCTCATTTAATTGAATTAATAGCTGGAGAACTGTACACAACCGTCGATAATAACAAAAGATTTTTGTCTTATACTCTATGGTCGAGACGCGCGAACATTCCCTCGATTGACACCCAATACCAAAGTGTTAAAGAATATTCTGAGCGGCGCCTATAGAGACGCCAATTCTAATCATATCAGTTCTGTCTATGAACTTGTCTTGAAAAGAGCTGTCGATTCGGGAAGTCCTGGAGTTCAACGAAGACAACGAAGAGTTTTGGACACTTCCACCGCTTATGTGAGAGGAGAGGAAAACCTGAAGGGATGGCAACCGAGAGGAGATTCACTCATATTTGATCATCAGTGGGAACTCGAAAAGATTAAGCGCATCGAAGAAGTGGAAAAAGTGAGACATAAATTACTAGTGAAGGATCGGTTGAATAATACCGACGAAAGTAGTTTTGATGACATTAACTTCACTTCGGCAATGAAAACCAGTAGCAGTCGATTGAGTCTGATATTAGCCTCACCGACAAATCCGACGGCCACTCAGTTGGGAGCCATCGACGCACTCTATGAGCCCTGGGATATGACTGACAATGAAAGGGATCTTTGCCTTAAATGTGTTAATTTAATCCAAACGCATATCCCGTCTAAACCTCCGCCACAAACGGTTAAGAAAAATTCATTGCAAACGCCAACTAACGAAGAGTTGACCATTTCTTCCATGTCTTCGAGTCCAGATATCTTATCGCCCGACAAGTCTATCAGTGCCTCTAATTGGCTGAAGAGGACATCAAATAATATGTCGACCCAAGCATTGGACGACGGATTACAAAATGAACAATTGTTGGGAACAGATGTGAAGCCAACATTTGCTCCAGAAATTGAAGAAATCAGAGTCAGTCCTATCATCTCAAAGAAGGGTTACTTAAATTGTTTAGAGGATAGGACTGGATGTTGGGTCAAGAGATGGGTTGTTGTGAAACGACCGTATCTTTTCATATATGACGACCAAAAGGATGCGCTCGAAAAGAATGTCATTAATCTGTCCAACGCTTTGATAGAGTGTTCAGAAGACCAAAAACAGATGCTTAAAGTTGTGAATGTCTTTTCCATTGTAACCAAATATAGCGGGTTTTTAATGCAAACTAATTCTGATAAAGAAGTTCACGAATGGCTTTATGCTATCAATCCTTTACTCGCCGGTCAGATCAAGTCTAAGACCTCTCGATTCAATCGTATTAACAAAGACAACAATTGCGAAGAAAAGCAAACAGAAAATAATGATTTAAATCAGTGTTATATTTGAGTTTTCTTTGGTTTTATTCATTTTTTATTCAATTCTTATATTTTTAAAAAGCTTTCATAAAACTTGATAAAAGTAATTTTCAGTCCTCTCTCTCTCTCTCTCTCTCTCTCTCTCTCTCTCTCTCTCTTCCTCCCTCTCTCTCTCCTCCTCTCTATTGTTAATACTATTTCTATTGAATAATATTGAAATATTTAATTATTATAATAATAAACTAAATTTATGTTTAAAAGATAAATCAAATTAAGTATATTATTATAATTAATGGCTAAAATTGAATAATGATTATGGATGGTTAAATTGTGGTTAAATGGCAATGAATCCAATATGAATAGATAGAACCACCCTGGTACAATGGGTGTAACGAGTGATATTCATATTGAGAGGCATATTATGATATGAATATGTGTTGTTATTGTAAGTATTGCTAACTATAGTAAGGATTCTTAAGTCAGACATTGGAAACATGAACCGAATAATTGAGTCAAATAGAGTAATAGGAATAATAGGAAAGATTGCATAATTAAGTTGTACTGTTGTATTGCAGGCAGTGCTGGAAAGCCATACAAACGGATGTGTTGTGACACAAGTGTTGTGTGAATGCATTGAATGAGTGTTTGTTGTTTACGCCAAACGCTAATGACGTTCACTGCTATCAATGCTATCAATGCTATGACTACTGCTCTGAATAGTGCTCTCATTAATGAGTGAATTGACTGATGAAGTGATTGTTTGCCAAACAATTGGTCACATGATGTGATCCATGCATTCATCCCAAGCTAGACATCACTGGCCACTGCTTGAGAAGCGCTGACACTATGGCTCCCAGACCTGTGCCGACCGCCGTTCTCTCTCTCCTCCTCCTCCTCCTCCTCCTCCTCCTCCTCTCTATTGTTAATACTATTTCTATTGAATAATATTAAAATATTTAATTATTATAATAATAAACTAAATTTATGTTTAAAAGATAAATCAAATTAAGTCTATTATTATAATTAATGGCTAAAATTGAATAATGATTATGGATGGTTAAATTGTGGTTAAATGGCAATGAATCCAATATGAATAGATAGAACCACCCTGGTACAATAGGTGTAACGAGTGATATTCATATTGAGAGGCATATTATGATATTAATATGTGTTGTTATTGTAAGTATTGCTAACTATAGTAAGGATTCTTAAGTCAGACATTGGAAACATGAACCGAATAATTGAGTCAAATAGAGTAATAGGAATAATAGGAAAGATTGCATCAATAAGTTGTACTGTTGTACTGCAGGCAGTGCTGGAAAGCCATACAAACGGATGTGTTGTGACACAAGTGTTGTGTGAATGCATTGAATGAGTGTTTGTTGTTTACGCCAAACGCTAATGACGTTCAGTGCTATCAATGCTATGACTACTGCTCTCAATAGTGCTCTCATTAATGAGTGAATTGACTATACTTCACTAACAAACGGTTTGTTAACCAGTGTACTACACTAGGTACGTAAGTAGGGTTCGATCTGTAGTGACCGGTGACGAACTCTTCGCGACTGTGATACCGAGGGTCTGGACACGGCTGGCGGCATGAACTCTGGGGCCGACATCTGATGCCCAACTCATTAGCCATCGATGTCTTAATGCCCAACGGATTGCTCATTGAAGTGATGGCTAACAGAGAGTCCTCTTTGGACACAATTAAAGCCAATCTATGGATCGAAGCGAAGAAGAATGTCTTCTATCGGACCCTAAATGAGATGAATTGTTATATCTTTGTGTCCGTCACTCAGGACTCAAAAGTGGAGGAGTTTTACGACGAGTCCCGAAGACTTTGCGACTTAAGGCTCTTTGAGCCGATCCTTAAACTCGTTGAACCCGAAGGTAACAAAGAGGAGAAGATATTGTCCTCTGAGATGAGTTTAGCCATCGGTAAAGCCATTCACGAATTCGACTCAATCAAAGAGCCCGAAGTGATTGAGTTTCGCCGAAACATTCAGACAATCTGTCGCCGTATTGTCGATCGCAGGGAATCACTACCTCTTCAGCAAAGGGTGTTTTACGCCTTTCCTCCAGAATTGGACGAAACCATGACTAATGATAGCCAAACAAAAGAGTTACTCGAACTGAATGTTTGGACTACTTTTGCCGATCAAATGAGTGAATCCCATGTTTTACAAGTGGATCCCAAATACTCGTGCTCTGACCTCATCTCTCATGTCCTCTCTTTAGTCAAATTCAAGTCCCAAACTTTAGTCGAGGATTTCGTTCAACAAAATAAAGACCGATTTGTGCTCAAAATTTGTGGATTTGAACAATACTTGTTAGGAAACTATCACTTATACAGATATACCGTATGTTTAATACTTTGAAAAATATTTTGATTAATTGATTGATTGTCTTATTTATATGTAATCTGCGGTGCAGTACATCCGGTCGTGTATATCACAGGCAAAAGTGCCGCAATTGCTTTTGGTTGAAGAATGTGAACTCAATGAAAAAGTGCCCCGAAGTTCATTTCTTATGTCCTCTTTCTTGAGAAGAACCGGTTCTTTAAGCATTGGTTCCCAAAATCCAGACATTATGAATGGCTTAGAGAACAATCAATTGATGTCTTTGTGGAAAATCGAGTCTTTCCTACGATTTCGTGTGGTTTCTGCCACTTATGTCAATGTGAGAGATGTGGACAGCATTTACGTGAAGGCAGGCATATATCACGGCGCGGAAGCCCTGTGTGAGGAAAAGCACACACAGAATGTTGTGCCACAGAATCCCCGTTGGAATGAAACGCTTGAATTCGATCTCTTTATACCGGATATTCCTCGAAACGCGAGACTATGTCTGTCTATATGTGCGGTCACTTACAGGAAGCGTAAGGAAGAACACTATGCCATCGCTTTTGGTAATATGCAGTTAATCGACTTCAAGAGCCGATTCCTAAGCGACAAAATCAGTATTCATTTGTGGCCAATGCCTAAGGGATACGACGATTTGCTCAACCCTTTAGGTATGAATGGCTCGAACCCTAACAAAGACTCGCCATGTCTTCAAATAGAGTTCGACCGTTTTGTACCGCCGGTGGTCTACCCGCCCGACCAAGTCATTGAAAATTACGCTCTTTTCATCAAGAAATGCCAGACGAAGAATCAATTGAGCGGTTTATCCGATTCCCAGAGCAGTTCCCGTTATGACAGCGAAGACCCGGTTTCGTTGCGTGAAATGATGTCTCAATTGCCAGAAATCTTACGACGCGATCCATTGTCCGAACTCTCCGAACAGGAAAAGGACTCGTTGTGGAGGTTTCGCAACACTTTGTCTACAATTCCCGATTCATTGCCAAAACTGTTAGATGCGGTCAAATGGAACTCAAGGGATGAAGTCTCACAACTATATCTACTCCTCAAGAACTGGTCGACTATTAAAGTGGAGACCGCTTTAGAGTTGTTAGACTGTAAATACGCTGATTTGAAGGTGAGATCGTGTGCTGTCAAGTGGTTAGACGAGGGCCTCACTGACGATCATTTACTACAATATTTGCTACAATTAGTTCAAGTGCTTAAGAAAGAGCCCTATTATGACAATCAATTGTCGGACTTCTTATTGAGTCGGTCTCTCATGAATCAAAGGATCGGTCACTTCTTCTTCTGGCATTTGAAGTCCGAAATGTACGAACCCTTGCATTCATTACGTTGTGGTATATTATTAGAGGCCTATTGTCGTGGTTTGCCTTTCGATAGTTTGCATTCAATGGTCAGACAAGTGGCTGCTCTCGAAAAACTCGAGAAACTGACGGATGTATTGAAAGAACGCAAAGACGAGACACAAAAAGACAGACTCCGTTTCCTTTCCAATTACATAAAACAAGCCGACTATTTAGAAGCTCTACAACAACTGCCAAACCCTTTGAACAGTAGTCTTATTTTGGGCCAGATATCAGTCGAAGAGTGCAGAATCATGGACTCAGCCAAACGGCCCCTTTGGCTCGTTTGGTCAAATCCCGACCCAATGGCACACATCTCTTGCCCAACGAATGCCATTATCTTTAAAAATGGCGACGACTTAAGACAAGACATGTTGACATTGCAAGTGATTCGTATAATAGACCTGATATGGCGTCGCGAGAATCTGGACCTAAAGATGCTTCCGTACACATGTCTGGCCACTGGAAAACAGGTCGGAATGATTGAAGTGGTGAGGAATGCGAAGACTGTTATGAATATTCAACGGAGCGGTGGCTTTAAGGCGGCCCTTCAGGTGGACTCGAGTCAACTGAACAAATGGATTAAAGATAAAAACAAAGACAAGTATAACAGCGCTGTCGACAACTTCACGAAGTCGTGTGCGGGTTATTGTGTGGCCACTTTCATACTCGGAATCGGCGATCGAAACCCCGATAACATTATGATCACAGAAGACGGACAGATCTTTCACATAGACTTCGGCCACTTTTTGGGTCACTTTAAGAAAAAATTCGGATACAATAGAGAAAGGGTTCCCTTTGTTCTGACCTACGATTTCCTTCAAGTGATTTCCAAGGGATCAGAGAATCCTCTCAAGAGTAAAGAATTTGAAGCGTAAGTGTTTGACTGAAAACTAAATACTTAACATTTATAATAGAGAATTAATATATGAATAAATGGTGTAATAGTTTTCAGCAACTGTGCGGTCGGGCATATCTGGCGCTCCACCAAAACGCCAATCTATTGATAGCGTTGTTTACAATGATGTTGTCGACCGGTATTCCGGAATTGCAGTCAATGGAAGACATCAGTTATTTGCGACAGACTTTGCAGGTGGAGAAGGGAAGCGATGAGGCGCTCAAGTACTTCGAGGCCCAACTCGATGAGGCACACGGCGGCGCCTGGTCTACCAAATTGGACTGGTTTTTCCATTCAGTCAAACACAGAACATAACCATTTATATACCAATCCATT
>CAJPIZ010001015.1:0-19062 GCA_905368565.1 Medioppia subpectinata | reverse complement strand
AGACAAATTGTCCCAAAATCTAAATTATCTTAAATTTTGTACACATAATATTAAAACTTAAACTGTTATCAAATCACTCATTACAAAATGATAAATTCTGTAAATATTAATTAATAGCAAAATTTTGAACCCGTACTAGTTTACTATTAATAAAAGTTTGTATATAAGTAGAAGAGTGCGAGAAATCGCACATTTTCAAAAATTACGTCAATCATGTCTTACCAAGACATTGCCGTTTTTAGACGACGTAATTGATGGGAGACCCATAGTCATATGGTTCGGGACATCAATGACGTCGTGTAATTGTAAACATAAGATATATGTATTATATAGTGACGTGATTGATGTGAGACCAAGATGGCCGCCATCAATATCTTACCAAGAGATCATTGTTTTGATGGGACCATTCACAAACAGCAGTACATGTTCTGTTGTTTATGAATGGTCCATACTGATTACTACCTCTACACTATTGCATAACAGATGAGTGTTGTGTAATATGATGTTGTGTCGTAACAAAATGGACTCCAGGTAAGTATGAGTATAATATTTAATTAAAACAATCAAAACAATTACATAATTAGAAAATTTAGTTAACAAATAAAATTACTTACATTTTGTTGATGTGTTCATCTGCGCGTCCAAATAACAAATAAACAAAATATCTATTAAACATATTAATAAATGACTATTGGCTTCATTTGATGTTGACTTTAAAAACTTGTGATGTTTACCAAAAGGATTAGTGATTCCAAGAAAATTATATCACATGATCTTGAACTTCAAGTCATGTGAAGCTTAAGGGATTAAGTATTGCAATGTTTGGGCGTTTTCCCACTCATGCGAACAGCAACTTCAAGTCATGTGAGGCTTAAGAGATTAACTATTGCGGTGCTGTGGGTTTTTCCAGTCACATGTACTTCAATTTTAAGTCATGTGAGGATTAAAGGATTATGTTTACCAGTGTTGAGAGATTAAAGGCTTAAGTATTGAAGCGTTGAGGGATTAACCAGTTTATACCAGTCGTCTTATCAGATGAAACCAACTGATAAGCCATAGATCGGTGAGTATAAAAGCTCTGGTAAATCACTTTTTTATTTCACTTGAGATTTGAACTTCAAAGTGAAAATGTCTTCAAAGCGATCAATAGATGACGAGGAATGGACCAAAAGTGCTCACATCCGACCAAATTGTAAGTATATTTTACTTTATTCTCTAAACATTATATATAGTTAAATAGGTTTTAAAAAATATTTAATCATTTTTATT
This sequence comes from Medioppia subpectinata, assembly GCA_905368565.1. Taxonomy (NCBI): domain Eukaryota; kingdom Metazoa; phylum Arthropoda; class Arachnida; order Sarcoptiformes; family Oppiidae; genus Medioppia; species Medioppia subpectinata. The sequence goes on along the minus strand of CAJPIZ010001015.1, from coordinate 17,793 downwards.
TAAGTTATTTTTCAATAAAATTTTAACTTTAAAATATATGTTATTTTATAAACATTATATATATAATTTAATAGTTTTTAAAAAATATTTAAAAAATTTATTTTAAACTTGCTTTTCAATAATGCTTTTAATATTAAAATAAATATTTATTTTGATTTATTTTTATTTAAAAGTTATTTTTCAATAATATTTAAAAAATAACATATATTTTATTATAAAAACATTATATATATAATTTAATAGTTTTTCAAAAATTTATTACAAAATTTTATTTGAAACTTATTTTCAAAAATGTTTTGAATTTTAAAAATGTTATTTATTTTGATTTTTATAACTTTAAAAATAATATATTAAATCTAATAGTAATAATTATTATATTTAGCTCCCGATCCGCAGCCTTGTCCGGAGGAGGAGACGGTTGATGAGAGCACTCCGCAGCCCTGTCCAGAGGAGGAGATGGGTTATGAGAGCCAACCGATGCCCTGTCCGGAGGACGAGATACCCGATGACAGCGGAGTAATGCCGGGTTCGGAGAGCAATAATATTAAGTACGAAAGCGATAATAATAATGATAATGGAAATGCTTACGAATTGGAAGGCGTGTTGCATCAGATCGGCGGCGGCCAACCAATAGATTTCTTTGATGACGAGGAATTGGCTGAAATACTTAATGCAGAGGCATTAAATGCCCCTCCACCTCCCCTTGATATGGCACACATCCCGCAACCAAACGGTAATTTAATAAAATTATTTCTTTTAATTTATACGTTTTTTATTTAACAATTTTTAATTTTAACAGCTGTCCCAGAAGTAAACATTGAAATTCTTCATGAAGATGAAAAAGTGTATAACACTTTTCAGACAACAGTCTACCAGAAAGACTTGGTTTTCAATCACAATGTCGGTCAACTTATGGGGATGGCTTGGGAGTTGGACTTTATCACTGCATATATTGATGACAGTTATGAGTCATTGGTGACAGGTGTCATCAACGAACACGCCAACACTGACCTCTATTGTGTGGCTTTTGACAACAATTGGCTGAAAAAGAACATTTTCATACGTAAGTATTTATAAGATTATATATTTGTTTAAAATTTATTTACATTTTTAAAATATTTTTAGCGGCAAAACGCATCGATCAATTTAATAGAGAAGAGCTCACAGACAAAATCTCTAAAGTCGTCCAATCAAACGAAAAGTTTTTATTACAAGCATTTTCAGTTTCAATATTTGTGATAAGAAACACAATAGGTGGCGCTCGTACACAAGGAGGAAAGTCAAGCAAAGCGCCTTTGAGTTTTGCACAGCGTCAGAAAAAGAAAAAATCAATTGTTGAAGTGAAGAATAATGGTGAGAAACTTAAAAATTATATATAATTTTTATTTACTTAATCATTTGATTAATTAGACAAAGGGTGTGGTTATATTGCCATTTTCATTGGAATGGAATATATCAGACTTGATTTGGAAAACACTCCTAGGATAAGAGATGTCCCTGAAAAATACAATATATGGCGAAAAGTAATTGCGGAAGGCAATTGCTCTTCAAAGCATCAAATACAAGGCGGTAAAGCTTTGTGCGCAGCCTCAGGACTTGACTACAACACTGAATTTGGTTCTGATCATTGGGAGATAATGGGTCAACATTTATATCTATCATCTCCTAGTTATAAGCTTATAATTATTGACGCAAAAGACGTTTATCACCAACTCTATGAGTTTCGGGGCGCTAATCCCGGCACTCCTGTCATCCGACTGGAGTGGACTGAAGACAGTCATGGCGGTCATTATAATTTCATCAAATCAATGGCTGCCTATGTCGAGTGCGCGTTTTGGTGTGAGTATTGCCGCACAAAACTTTCGCGCCCTATACACAAATGCCTTTGGAGTTGTCCGGCTTGTAAGACATTTGTTGGCTGGACAGCCGATCAGTCCTGTAAACAACCGGGCGATTTGGTAACATGTGATGGCTGTAACAAATCATTTTTTAGCGACACGTGTTATGAAAACCACAAGAAAATTCCATGTCTTTGTATTGATTATAAGAAATGCCTCAAATGTGATGTCGAGTATACACCCGAAAAAGACCTTAAAGGCGAACAAAAACCCCATAACTGCAATGAATTTAAATGCCGTCAGTGTTCTGAAAAGTACACGACTTTTCCCCATTATTGTATGCTTAAGACTTTAAGCCTCGGAAAGCTTAAGAAAGAAGACGATAGGACTAAATTTGTTGTCACTTATGATATTGAGTCAACACAAGTTGTAGTGAACGGCAAATCAGAGCACGTGCCAATGATTTTGGCCGCTGGTAAGTATTTACTTAAATTATTTGTTTTATTTTTTATTAATTTATTTTTCATTATAGAATTTAGTTTCGATAAGTGTTGGGATCACGTGAATAAAGTCAAACTCTCAACCCATCCAACACGAGCGGACACGTGTAATATATGTGGTGTTGGTAAAAAGGTCTTTATCACTGATCAGTGCGTAAAAATTTTTTGCACTTATCTTTACACAACATTGGCTAAGAGTGCGCAGGACAATAAAGCGCGGATTTATGTCTACGCTCACAATGCCAGAGGCTATGACAGCCATTTTATAATTCAAGACATGTTTGAGCGCCATTTTCCCGTAGAGCCAGAATTTGTTATGACTGGAAGTAAAATTCTTAAGGCTTCAGTCGGCAATATTTGTTTTATAGATTCGCTGAGTTTTTTTCAACAACCGCTCTCACAATTGCCAAAGTCTTTTGATTTCGAGAAAGAGGCGGTCAAAGGTTATTTTCCTCATTTGTTTAATTTAGAAGAAAACTTTGATTACGATGACGTCATACCGAGTATTGATTTCTTTGGCATCAAACACATGACTCCATCTGGTGCCAGAAAATGTATTGAATGGCACACAGAATACGCGACTTCAAGAAAACAATGGAATTTTCAAACAGAAATCAAAAAGTATTGTCAAAATGACGTAAGAGTCCTTACACTCGCAGTCCAGGCCTTCAGAAACGAGTTTATAAAGCTCACAAAGATTGACCCAACGACTCGTTGCTTCACTCTTCCAAGCGTTGGAATGGAGTACTATAGGGCCGATGTATTGATTGACAACAATCAAATTGGTATAACACCTATCAATGGATACATCAATGGCCGCCACAAATCAAACAAAGGCAATGTATGGCTTGATCACATAGAGAACAATATGATTCAAAAATTAAGTCGAGAGCATCGCATTGGTCGCTACTTTGCTGACGGCTTTAATGTCGACACACAAGAAGTGTATGAGATTTTGGGCTGCTTTTGGCACGGCTGTCACTCATGCGCTGTCAAAGCGGGAAGTGATTACGATGAAAAACTCCCAAAGCTTAACGGCTTATCAAGACGAGAAGTATATGAGAAAACAATGATTAAAGTAATTTTAAAATTAATTTAAATTAAATTAAACTAATTGTTATTATATTTTAGCTAAAGTATTATGAAGACCACCCAAATCTTGTTAGTAATGTAAAGGTAATTTGGGAACACGAGTACGACAATATACTCAAAGACCTCAACAACACCACACTTCGCCCGTTTGCTCTAAACCGGAGACAATATTACCGTAAAATAGACACACACGGTCACGCCCATCCACGGGAAGCTTTCTTTGGAGGCCGAACAGAAAATCTCGTTTTTGATTACAAGTGTGGTGTAGGTGAAGTCATAAAGTACTTTGACGTCACGAGTCTATATCCCTTTGTACTCGTTAAGTACTTGTATCCCATTGGCCACCTAGTAGTGATAACAGAGTTTATCAGCACTGACATCTCGCCCTATTTTGGGTTCATCAAATGTATTGTTTTGCCGCCACAAAACCTGTACATGCCAGTCCTTCCTTTAAAAAGCGAAAATAAAAAGCTTTTATTCCCTCTTTGTCGCACATGCGCTAAGACATCACAAGAAGTTTGCAATTCAAGAGAGAGGACAGATGGCTAATTGGCACTTGGGCTAGTTCTGAACTGCAATTGGCTATAGATAACGGCTATGAGATCATTGAACTCTTAGAAGTATTCCATTGGGTGGAGTCAACTGACGGAATGTTTAAAAAGTACATTCAAAAATGGTTAGTCGTTAAAACTGAAGCTTCTGGATGGCCGATAGATTGCGACACAGAGGAGAAAAAACAGTCATATCTTGATGAGTTTGAGCGACGAGAAGGTAATTAAATCAAACTTTGATAATTAATAATAATTAAATAATTAATTACTTTTTAATTAGGAGTCGCATTAAATCGAGAGAATATCAAGAAAAATCCCGGCCGTAGATATATTGGCAAACTTATGCTCAACACATTATGGGGAAAGTTAGGCCAAAGAGCAAATCAAGGAAAAACGGCCCAAATCAGCGATTATAGGGATTATATGAACGTAATTACGGATCCAAAACTAGAAGTCACAGGTATTTAGTTAATTACTTCATACTAATTTATAGTAATTACCCTTATCTTATCTTATAGGAATGGTGATGTCTAATCCTCATAAGTGTCTGCTTAGCTACCGGTTCAAAGAAGATAAGTATGACACACCCGGCAACACATCTGTATCGGTGGCTGCTATGGTAACGGCTTACGCTCGAGTATACCTCTACTCAATCATTAAAGCAATTGAGAAATCATCCGCTGGGCGTGTCTTATACTATGACACAGACTCTGTGATATATGTCGACAAGCCTTCAGAGAACTGGTTTAATCCGCCTATTGGTAATTTTTTGGGTGATATGACTGATGAAATAGCCAAAGACCACGGAAATGGAGCACACATTTCTGAGTTTGTGTCTTGTGGCCCTAAAAATTATGGTTATTTTGTAAGAGTCCCCAACAAGCCTTCAGTCAAGGAGTTCAAAGCTAAAGGCATTACAAAGACATACGAAATCAAAGACACCTTAACATACGATAAAATAAAGGATTATGCCATTGCATACAAAGAAGGGGAGCAGAAACAGATGACTGTCAATCAACTTCAGTTTGATGTCAATAAATTTCATAAAGTTTCTACACGTATATTTGAAAAGACATACAGAGCTGTTTCTGAGAAACGAGTTATTGTGCGCCCAGAGTTCCCTCACCCCGACTATCAAACCGTTCCTTTTGGCTATAAAGACATCTATTATTGTGATAAATCAATTGTATTTAACTATGACTAATAAATAAAGTATTTTTCAATTGAAAATTGTCTATTTTTATTTCAAAATCTTGTATAAAAAGCGAGAACTTTGCAAATAAATTATTAGTTTTGCTCAAAATGTCAAAGAATACACTTCTCAAACGCTATTTGAATGAACGTAAGTTATAAATATTAATAATTTAACTAAAATTAATTGTATTTTAATAACATTAATTGTAATTTAAGCACCACTCGATCTGAACAAACGTCCAAAACGGGAGGACAGGCCATCAACTACCGTTCAAACAGAGAGAAACACAGAGCCAATGCGATTCAAACTCATTTCTGAAGAGTCTTCGGTCAAAATTATCAATTATTTACAAATGATTGTGCTTAATAAGGAATGTCATAGTCGTGATATCAATGCAATTATTGATACTTTAAAGCATTTATCTAAATGTGTGTTTGAATTTAATCAATAATTTTAAATTTATTATTGACATTTTATGATACAAACTAAGAATTTTATAAAATAAAAACAATATTGTTAACACACCCAAATTATTTTATTAAATAAAACAATATTTTTAATAAAAACAAAGTATTTTATTAAATAAAACAAAACTTTTAATAAAAACAATGTATTTTTAGTAAAAAACAAAACTTTAAATAAAAACAATATTGTTAACACACCCAAACTATTGTATTAAATAAAACAATATTTTTAATAAAATCAAAATATTTTATAAAATAAAACAAAACCTTTAAATAATAACAAAGTATTTTTACAAAATAAAACAATATTTATGATACAAAATAAGAATTTTATAAAATAAAACAAAATTGTTAATAAAAACAAAATATTTTTACAAAATAAAACAAAATTGTTAATAAAAACAGACTATTTTTGTGAAATAAAACAATATTTATTAAAAACTAGTAAATCTTAATTGTAAAACTTAATTATTGACTTAAAAATAACCAAAATACGTCATAAATTGGCGCGAGACAACTGCCATTTAATGTTATAAGGGTATCCATAAGATACGCTAATATAGAGGTATACTATAGCTTAACTTCAAATAATAATGAGTATTTGTGTTATAAAGTAAATCAATTATAAACATACTTTATATACTATTTAAACATTTTAAAAATAAACTACAAGTTTAGCATTAATTTAATAAAATTTAGTTCATTTTATATAAATAACGGATTAAAAATTTCTTAACACAATTAAATGAACAATATTTTATAAAAATTTATATAAGTATTAGATATAAATTAAAAGTTAAATAAAATGGAGGTTGATTTAAAACATCTGTGTTTTAAACACCCATTTACTTGTATGGTCGCTGGGCCTACAAGTAGTGGTAAAACTGTTTTAGTTAGAAAAATATTAGAATATTATAATGACGTTATTTATTTTAAGACAAAACCAACAAAATTTAAAGTCCTATGGGCTTACGGCCAATGGCAGGACTTGTATAATATTGAAATACCTAACATTGAAATACAATATATAGATGGACTGCCATCTGAGAACGAGGTTAAGCAAATAAAGCCCTCATTAATTATAATTGACGATTTAATGACAGAATTAGGTAATGATAAGAAATTAACAAATTTGTTTACTAAAGGCAGTCATCATTTAAATATAAGTGTAGTGTTTATATCTCAAAATATTAATCATCAAGGTTCTCAAATGATGACACTTAAATTAAATTGTCATTACACGATTTTGCTTAAAAACCCACGAGATGGCGCTCAAATCAAAGCTTTTGGATATAGAATGTACCCAAATAATAGTAAATTTTTAATTGATGCTTATTATGACGCAACAGAAAAAGAATTTGGTTATATAAGAGTTGACTCAACACAATCAACACCAAGTAATTATAGAATACAAACAGATATATTACCAGTTAATGGACAGCTGAGAGTTACAGCATATGTCCCGCGATAATGTCTGATAATTTGAAAAAGTATTATAAGGACTTGGAGTTTGCTTCAAGGATAAAATGTAATAAAATTTGTAAACATTTGTTAAAATATTTGGCGAAAAATCCAAAAATTTATTCTGCATTAAAAGAAATTGCTATAAATATTATAAAAGGTAACATTAATTTAGATAAGAAAAGTAAAACTAAATTATTACAACATAAGAGTGTTATTAAAAAGTATAATAAAACTAATAATCAAATAACTAAAAATAAAATTGTTGTTCAAAGTGGTGGTTGGCTGTGGATTATACCAATAATCTCATCAATAATTGATTTAATTACATAATGTCTTATCGTAAAGTAGTGCTAACCCCTAAAAAAGAGGGAGAAATAGACTCAATAGAGACAAAAGATGAGTCAACAGAAACAAAAGAATTAACAAAAGATAAGGAAGAGGAGATAATACCCCGTGAAAAACAAGATTTTACTAAAATTAATGCAAATATGCTTAAAATATTAGAAGATTTAGTTAATAAAGTATTGGAAAAGAAATTAACTATTAAAAAGTATATAAAACCTAGAAAAGTATTGAATAAATCTAATGATAAAAGTGATGAATTAAAGTTAATGTTGACTAAAAACAAACCAATTGTTATTAAAAATAAACAAAGTGTTGATAAATATAAGAAAATTGTTAATAAAAATAAAAGTCATATTAATAAGAATAAGAAAAATGTTAAGCAAAATAAAATAAAATCTAATAACAAACAAATTGTAAAGAAAAATACAAAAAATCAAATTAAATGGATCAAAATATAAGTAAAATATTATCTGATATTTATTATGATACCAAAAATAGTGCATCTTTTTCTAGTGTTCAAAATTTATATCATAAAGCAATAACAATTAATTCAAATATAACTTTATTGAATGTTAAAAATTGGCTTAAAGGAGAGATTACTTACACATTACATAAACCAGTTAAGCGAAAATTTAAACGTAATCCTATTGTTGTTGAAACAATTAATCAACAATGGGAATCAGATCTTGTTGATATGAAAGAATTTTCTAATCAGAACAACAATTATACGTATATAATCACAATTATAGATTGCTTATCTAAATACGCATTTGCAGTACCGATTAAAACTAAAACCGGTTTAAATATTACTAACGCTTTTAAGAAAATTTTTAAAATTAAAAAACCTTTATATTTGCGTACTGATCAAGGAAAAGAATTTATTAATCAAACATTTCAACAATATTTAAAAGCTAACAATGTTAGTTATTTTACAAGTAATGATCATAAAATAAAGTGCGCTATCGTTGAGCGCTTTAATCGTACACTTAAAGGACGTATGTTTAAATATTTTACTGCTAAAGGTACGCGGAAATATGTAAATGTATTACAAGATATTGCTAATGCGTATAATAACTCTTACCACAGGTCAATTAAAATGAAACCAGTTGATGTTAATATTAAAAATCAAAATATAGCATATAATAATATTCATAATAATAATAAATTTATTAATACCAATATTGCTTCTGGAGATAAAGTACGTAAAATGTATGATTTGAAGGCATTTGATAGAGGTTTTTACCCCAACTGGACTGATGAAATATTTACTGTTGAAAAATCTATAAAGGGAGATAATCAAGTGGTATTTAAGCTTAGAGATTATGAGGGAAAATTAGTAGAACAACGGTTTTATCCCCAAGAATTGCAAAAAATAACTGAAAATTTGCATAGAATTGAGAAAATTATTAAAACTCGTAAACGTAGAGGTATTAAAGAACATTATGTAAAGTGGCTAAATTACCCCGAAAGCTATAATAGTTGGATAAAAGACAATGAATTGCAAAATATTTATTAATAAATATTGTATATCTAATTTAATATCATATTTAATACAAATTACAGCATTAACTGTAATTCTAATTGTTAGTGTATTTAACTTAGCGTGTGAGGGAGTGAATAAAGAGCTGTGGGCTTCATTGCTAACTGGTTCTTTGGGCTTATTATTACCTAATCCCAAACTAAAACTTTGTGAAAAAACTATAAAAGTACCCACAATAACAGATAGTGTTTAAAATGGATTGCTTTTGGGCAGAATTAATTTGCTTTATTTGTTTTATTTGTGTGCTATTGGGTTTAACTATATATTTTGATAAAACAATTATTCAACGCCCTCTCGAGTGTTATAATACAACTGGTGGATACAAAATTTGTGAATAATGAGTGAATTAGTTGAGTTGTTAAGCAATGTAGATGGCGATGGAAACACATTATGGGATTTTCGCACTTCATTGGGAGGACCAATGAGATTTGACGATGGAGAGTGGGTTGTGGCTCTCACAAAAATAACGTACACAAAGTTCTGGTATAATGTATTAAGTGATCATAATGTAACGTTATTTGATGAATTGGGTAAAATATATGGCCCTGATGAAAACCCCGAAAAATTTGTAATTAACTCTGGCTATTATGAAACACCTCAACGATTAGTTTTAGAAATTAATAAAATATTTGATAAATTTTTGAAAATTAAACCGCCAAAATTATTATATAATGAAATTAACAATAAAATAACTCTAATTGCTGGCAGATCATTAGTTGATGAGATTAAAATATTTCCTGATTTAGGCGCAGAAGTTGAAAATATATTGGGCCTAAATGATAGATCAAGTTTGTATAATATGTATTTAATACAAGGTGGCAGCACTGATTATACATTTAAAAATATATACAATTATGATCAAATAAAGGCATTTCACCCCGTAGAGATAACAGGTGGTTATCATTCATTGTACGTGTATTCAGACATTGTTTACCCCTCATTGGTTGGCGATAGTTATGCAAATTTGCTGCGAACTGTTGAAATTCCCAGAAGATATAAATTTGGAGAGAATGTACCAATAAGTTTTGTTAATCTTGAGTACAGAAAATTGCGCTTAAAATATTTTGATTCAATACAAATATCTATAAAAGATGACACTGGTTTACCTATACCTTTTAAATTTGGTAGAATTATATTAACATTGCATTTTAAAAAGTTATATAAGAGCCACTTTGACTAATATTCATAAAATATTATTTCTAAAATGGCTAATCCATACATTGAATATTTTAAGACACAATCTGGAGCTGGTATTTCTGCTTATTCTGGTCATAGGTATCAAAGCGGAAAAGGATTTTGGGGTAAAGTTTTAAAAAATATAACTCCGGCACTTAAATATATTGGTAAACAAGGATGGAATGCATTTTCTGGTGTTGGAGAAGATATTTTGCGTGGGGAAAACCTATCTACTGCTGGCAAAAATCAATTGGTTAGAACAGCGGAGGCCGTTCTTAGTGATGCCTCGACGGAAGTTGGTAAGATTAAAAAGCAAAGAGGTTTAGGCAAACCTCGTAAAACTAAGCGCAAAACTAAATCAAAGCCTAAGAAGAAAAAGTTATATAAGAAGCGTAAAAAGAGAACAACCAATAAAAATTATTTTTAAATTATTATTGTCTACAGTATTTATTATTTATTTTATAATGTCTACTATTCACGAACTTTCACCTTTGATGACGTTGGGGGAATTGGACATCTTTGGTGTACCACCCACTCAGCTAATGATTGAGGGCGATATGCAAACAGAGCATAGACCTATAAGTACCATTAGTAACAGTACGTCTCCAATAGAGTTTGATATTCATACGGGAATAGATGAATATATTAATTTAGGCAAAAGTGAATTATATTTATGTTTAAAAATTCATTTAAGTAAAACAAATCTAAGCACTAGTCCTGATGTAAAAGCAGATGATTGGAAAAAAATTGCGCCAATAAATTATTTGATGCATTCATTTTTCAAACAAATTGAACTTTCTATTGGTCAATCATCTGTAACGTCATCGTCAGTTAATTATCCATACGTGGCTTATTTTGATGGTTTGCTTAATACATCTATTGAGGCAAAGAAAACTCATTTACAAACTGCTTTTTGGCATAAAGATTATGCGCCTATGGATGGTATAAATAAAGCAAGGAATGCTCGTATATTATCTAATGGTAATACTCTTAATGAAAGTTGCGAAATTGAAATGTTAGGCTCATTACGTTTTGATTTATCTGAGCAGATGAAATCAATATTAGGGGGAGTGTCTTTAACTATAAAACTATTTCCAAATGATCAGAAATTTTATTTAATGTATGATAAAACGCTTGTACCAAAGGTTGAAATAATGGATGTACGTATGTATGTGCATAGATCTAAGCTTAATCCACAGGTAGTTGTAGCTCATAATCGTGCTTTAGAAACAGCTAACGCGCGCTATTTCATTACTCGTAAAGAAGTGAAAACATTTACTATTCAAAAAGATACTATTGATTGTTATCTGAATAATGTTGAAAATGGAGTTCTGCCTCGTAAAATATATGTGGCTTTAGTAAGTAATGAAGCATTTAATGGATCTGGTCAATTAAATCCATTTTATTTTAAAAATTATAGCGTAAGGCATATCGCGTGTTATTTGGATGGACAACAATACCCGCACAGGCCCTATACTCCAGATTTTATAAACAAAAAGTTTATAAGAGAATACTATAGTTTATTTGAAACTTCAAACCAAATACATAATTCAACTATTGATATTACGAGAGATGAATTTGCTGAAGGTTATACAATATTTGGGTTTAATTTCATACCAGATTTAAGCGACGGCGTTGCTAAGAGCAACTATGTATCACCTGTTAAAAGGGGTAATTTGAGAGTTGAATTGAAATTTAGTGCACCATTGAGTGAAACAGTGACTGCAATTATATATTGTGAATATGATAACTTAATTGAAATTTCCAGCAATCGATTAGCTATAAAAGACTTTTCATGAATACTATAGAGATTAATAATTATATGAAAGCTTATCGTCAATTTTATGGGACATACCCTAAAGATAAAATACCTCTGTATACACCACGTGGCTCTGGCATTGTTATAAATACTGATACAGCTGATAAGCCTGGTACTCATTGGGTTGCTATATATTTAGATAAAAAAGGCGTGGCTTACTATTTTGACTCATTTGGCTTACCTCCATTGGATAAAGAAATATTAAAGTATATAAAAGATATAAGTCATATTGGTTGGTATTATAATACAATTAACTTTCAAAGTGTTTATTCAACAACTTGTGGTCTTTATTGTGTATATTATTTGGCAAATTATTTTAATGGCGGGAATTTTGAAGTTTTTCGGACTATATTTAACCACCGGCCTAATATTAATGATAGGCTTGCAGAACTGGTTTATACCAGTCAATAGTTGCACTTTAGCCTCTATATACCATGACGAACGTTATTATATCGTTTACCAAGAGATGGAGCATATGTTCAACCAATCATATGATGCTGTTCTCAATGAGGCTAACACGCATGCGCCTTATCTCATTGAACCATCTAGATATTTCCAGAAAGAGTTAAAGAAAAACTATATAGAAGAGGGTGCAAACCTTAATAATTACTTAGACTTGCAAGTGCAACTCAAAGCTCTTGATTATTTAAATTTTAAAAATTTTCGTATCGAACGACACAACTATTTAATTAGTGCTCAATAATGAATGTCTTAAGCAAAATGTGCTGCATTATGGATGCCCAAGGTTTTATTGACAACACAGGATACTTTGTTCCCCGAGAGCTGGCCGTTATTTCACCGAAATTTAAGTCGAATGAGTTATGTGATGTGAATATTTGTCATCAAGAGCTATCACCAAAACAGCGCAAAAGCAATACATTCATTGCTTTCAACATTCTTGGTATGACTCCTGGCCCTCAACATAACAACAAATTTGAAAATACAGCCGAGTTCAAAGTCTATTCATTGTATAGTAAACTCAAAACCGAAGAGAAGGATTTGGTCGGGATAATGAACCTCCAACTCGAAAAGCTTCTTCGTAAATGGGATATACCATTCATTGATTTCCGAACCGAGTATTGCGTCCCTTCGTATACACAACTAAAGCGAATGTACAATACCGAGGTTTGTCATTTCCACCCGTGGACTGTCCCGAATAAAGATAAGCAACGATGTGCTGAAGAGAAGTGTAATCTTATTTATAAGCATTTAAATGAAGTCTATAATATTAACAGAATGTAAATTTTAACTATTAAAATTAAAATTGTTTGACTTTTCAATAAAATATTTTAAAACTTAAATTTTTGTTCATTTATTTCATCATTGTTTAATAACTATAATAATTTAATGCCTAATATGTAACTGATGTTTTCTTATCAGTCGTCATTGTTTATTTGTTATAATAACAAAAAATCTTTCACATGATGTGTAAGTACTGTTTGTTATCGTCATTGTTTATTATTGATAAACAAACCGGTTATGCTTTACGTGACTGATAAGAAAATACTTTTGCACACGAGGTGTATAAAATGCTTGCTATATAAAGACAGTTATTTTTGTTCATTCGTTAGTTTCTTGACATCACAACCAAAATGTCTGCAGATTTATACAGTGGTTATAATTTTATGTTATCAAAGTCTTCTTATTTTCGAAGAGTTTTAAATATTTTTGCTATAAACAATGGATCAACAATTGAACGTTATGTTCAAGTGGTGGACATGAATCACAACCACCTAACTGACGTTAAACTTCGGGTGAGAATTGATGTACTCTTATGTCTTCTCGATGAGATATTTGGAAAAGGGCTCAAATCAAGCACTTTGGTGAGCGATAACGGCCCATTGACTTACGAAATCGAAGCAAAAACCGATGATGTAATCATTGGTTACGTGAAGTATCAAAGTTTGAAAACCACAATCATTCGTCGTAAAGAGTTCAACATGTTGTTTAACTACAAACAACACCTTATAGAGGAAAGCCTACGATTGGCCAACGAAGAGATGAAGAAAACGCCAGCCATTGATGAGCACGATTTTGAAACCGATATGTTATTTGAATCAGTAAAGAAACTTATGTCAGAATATGAAGCTATTGGCTCACAAGATGTCTGTGGAAATAATGTAATTTAATTTAAAAAAAGAATAAAATGATTTTTAATTTGAAAATTTTTGTTTATTTAATTCACAATTTAAATTATACAAATATTTATTAAATAATATTATAAACTCGTTAAACAATTGATTTAATTCTAATTCAGATTTAATTCCAGTAAACACTACTTTACCATTTCTTGAGAGATTAATTTTTTTCTTATCGCCCATATCGAGTATTGCATTCGGGAAAAGTTCTGGTTCAAATGAGACAATATCCGCGCTATTATGCCAATGAAATCTTCTTAAGTCCACTTTATTTACACCTGTATTATAAGTGGCTGCAATATTCGTCACTTTTATTTCACTCAAATTAACTTTATAATCCAGTTTAATGCAGTTTCGATGCACACGTCTCATAGCATTAGTTCCTGCTTTAATAGTTTTTACCCCTACACAAACGAGTTTGCCATTTGAATACAACATAACCGTTGCATTTAGTTTTTTGAAATACACTAAAACTCTGACGAAATGTTTGTTTTGGTAAATACAATTAATTGAATTTAATGTAAAATGACGTAAATCAATAACACAATTAAGATTAGCAGACATTGAGATGTTTGTAATTGTAGCCATTATTAGTAAATATTTAAACAAGTCGGGTCTTCGCCGATGTCTTTAATTGATAATTGTTGAAAGCGGTCCACCAAATCATCAATGTCTTGGTCTGACTGTTTTGATGACTTCGCTTTCAGTTCACTACAATCATCGACTTCTTCAGAGGCGCGCTTTCTTTTCGATGATTCAATAGTCTTCTTGTGATCAAATCGAAGATTATCAATTGCTGATAAGATCTCAGACTCTTTTGATTTCAACACTTTAAACTCTTTACATTTGAGATAAAACTTTTTGACAGAGTTTTTCGTAATTAATTTACCAAATAAATGATTGTCTTCACAGTAGAGCTTAATTTGATATTTTTTACAGTGACGCAATACTGACGCTTTTGTGAAGCCGTGTTTGTTGAGCCATATTAAATCATTTGCTGTGAGATAACACGTCGAGCGCTTTGAACCGATGAGCACATAACAACTATAAGAATTACTTTTATAATGGTGAACAGAGTATAATCGAACGTTGTTATGTCGTGATAACTTCAACAAATAATCTGAATACAGTGTTGAAGCCATTTCTAACACTAATAATTAAAGAGGTTTATGTCAGCCTTTTATACTAGCACATGTGTTCTAGAACTTTCTAGAACATTCTAGCATTAATGACTGACGTCACGCTCAACCAATCGGCGTTGAGCACAACGTACGCTTAGCAGTATAAAAGCAGCTGCGCACTCCTGCTGAAAGCATCAGTTCATCTCTGAATTGCCTGTCTAACGTTTGATTATTATTTTGTGTGACAACAGTTTCAACAAAATGGCTTACAGTATAAAGTTCAATACGGTATATAGTAAAGTGTTCTATGAAAACAAGAAAAACTCAACATACGTTCGTGTGTCTGAATTGGATGGCAAACATTACATCGACATCCGGAAAGCTTTTGAATCTGACGGTCAAATCTTTTTTAAGAAAGACGGCGTTAACCTAAAGCCCGAAGAGTTTGAGGAGTTATGCGGTTTTATGGAGAAGGCAACACCGATTCTAATGAATAGAAACACACGGCTTATCTCTTATGAACTTCATTCACGAAAGAAATATCTCCGGACTCTTCGCCTGAAGAAAACAGATCCCGACGGTTACGTAAGAGAGTCATCAATTGATATGATTGAAAGCGAATTATGTAAGCTTTTGGCTGAAAAACAAACTGTTCTTGATTATTGTAAAGAAAATTAATAAAAATAAAATTATTATTTGAACTTAAAAAACTGTATACTTTTATTTAATAACAATATTTGAAATTTAAATTATTTTTATTTTTATTTAAACTAAATTGTATTATGTATTTTATGGTATGTAATTTACGTGATTTAATTTTAATATAATAGTAATTTCATATAATAAATAAAACAATTTTTGAATTATAAGACTATTTGTTTATCCAATTTTACGCAAATTTGCATCTGCGCTTTGCGACCAACTTTTCGGTATCCCGTTGAGATATTTTATAATCTCATCGTCACTAAGACCGCCATCTGACCACTCATCATCTGGTAAAGGTGCCACTACTTTGACCTCGACTTTGCTATCATCTGGTAAAGGCGCAACTATTTTAACCTCGACTCTGCTTTCCTCACTTTTCTCGTGATCTTCAATTAAATCGTAATCAATGGTTTCGTCATCTGACCCTTCATTCGCTCCATTATAGATATAAATGTATACTAATAACAAAGCTTAATTAATAAGCATAATTATAACATTAAAGTTTGCTTACAATTTGGTCGGGGGTGAAGCACTTCAGCGGGCAGCTCATCCTCCGGATAGGCAATATAATCGGGAGCTAAGTATAAAAGTACATTAATTACATTATTTTAAAATATTAATATATTATTAAATTATTATTTTAAAATACTTACAATTTGGTCGGATGTGAGCGCTTTTCGTCCATTCCTCGTCATCTATTGATCGCTTTGAAGACATTTTAACTTTGAAGTTCAAAACTCAAGTGAAATAAAAAAGTGATTTACCACCGCTATTATACTCACCGATCTATGGCTTATCAATTGGTTTCATCTGATAAGACGACTGGTATAAACTGGTTAATCCCTCAACGCTTCAATACTTAAGCCTTTAATCCCTCAACACTGGTAAACATAATCCTTTAATCCTCACATGACTTAAAATTGAAGTACATGTGACTGGAAAAACCCACAGCAACGCAATAGTTAATCTCTTAAGCCTCACATGACTTGAAGTTGCTGTTCGCATGAGTGGGAAAACGCCCAAACATTGCAATACTTAATCCCTTAAGCTTCACATGACTTGAAGTTCAAGATCATGTGATATAATTTTCTTGGAATCACTAATCCTTTTGGTAAACATCACAAGTTTTTAAAGTCAACATCAAATGAAGCCAATAGTCATTTATTAATATGTTTAATAGATATTTTGTTTATTTGTTATTTGGACGCGCAGATGAACACATCAACAAAATGTAAGTAATTTTATTTGTTAACTAAATTTTCTAATTATGTAATTGTTTTGATTGTTTTAATTAAATATTATACTCATACTTACCTGGAGTCCATTTTGTTACGACACAACATCATATTACACAACACTCATCTGTTATGCAATAGTGTAGAGGTAGTAATCAGTATGGACCATTCATAAACAACAGAACATGTACTGCTGTTTGTGAATGGTCCCATCAAAACAATGATCTCTTGGTAAGATATTGATGGCGGCCATCTTGGTCTCACATCAATCACGTCACTATATAATACATATATCTTATGTTTACAATTACACGACGTCATTGATGTCCCGAACCATATGACTATGGGTCTCCCATCAATTACGTCGTCTAAAAACGGCAATGTCTTGGTAAGACATGATTGACGTAATTTTTGAAAATGTGCGATTTCTCGCACTCTTCTACTTATATACAAACTTTTATTAATAGTAAACTAGTACGGGTTCAAAATTTTGCTATTAATTAATATTTACAGAATTTATCATTTTGTAATGAGTGATTTGATAACAGTTTAAGTTTTAATATTATGTGTACAAAATTTAAGATAATTTAGATTTTGGGACAATTTGTCT